>MU172918.1:257272-275374 GCA_016695475.1 Suillus decipiens | reverse complement strand
AACCAAAGAATGAGGGCGGTGCCCTCATAATAGTGGTTAAACTATTAAGAACAGATACTACACTTGATCTAAGCCAAAAGGCCAGAGTGGTAAGGCTTTAACTCGTTCGCAGCCTCCTTTTATATGTAACTCCCCGTGCACAGACCTCCTATTCATTTCAGACTGGATTAGGCAGGTACGCTTCGGAATTCAACAAGGACAAATAAATGGGCGGGTGTCGTGGCACAGGCTACATGTACTACAGCGAGGCTACACGTACGTCCCAGTCGTCCTCTCTTTCAAACGAACTTTTCGCCCAGCGAGCGAATGTGCATTGAGCCGCACCGATCAGGAATGACCAATCAAACATGCCACTGAAAAGTGAATACTCTGCAGGCGTCGCAAACAAGTTCAATCAGTCGGACCCTGAGGGTCACTTATCACAGGGGATACTGTAGATATAGAGGCTGCGCAAAACCAGAAGGGATCATGCCTTAGTCTTTTTCTTAATATCCGTCGCAGCAGGTTTAGTGACCGATACAGAACTTCCAGAGTAGGACGTATGGAGAATGCAAGACTAAACAAAGCGCAGTAGATCGATATCATTTCGAGGATTTGACTCTACACTGAGAAGACCAAGCTGGTACGCCGTAGCGGGAAACTCAGAGGAAAAAACTTCCTTGGGACCAAAACAGCATAAAATACTAAAATTATTTGTAACCGTGTCACCTTAACCTTAACTTCACGTAACGCACGCTTCGTTGGTTCTCTTCGATGAAGTTCTAGATTTGACCTCTGTTTCAACATTCATCAAGATAACAGACCCGAGTCAGAGATGAGTATGACTCGATCAGTACCCGTACGTGCGATACTGAGTCATTGCAGGACGATCCTTCACGTGCAAGAAGGCTTAGGTCATCACAAGATAGCCGTCTCGGCGCTGATGGTCACTCGTGCTCAAGGGTCTTTGATCATCAACTGGTACGACAGGTGTGTAAGGGTGCAATTACGTCTCTGATGGAATAACATGTTTTATAGGCCTCGGTATACGCTCGGCGGCCGACCCAGCGGTAGCATTGGAAGTCACCCGGTCTGCGGGTCATTTCACTTCAATAATTTGGAATTCAAGCTCGGTGTCAGGTGTAGGATGGACATAGAACAAAACTGTACACTTAGTATTGCTACAGTAAGACAGAACTAGAAGTGTTGATTTAGCAACTATGAGGGGCGAGGTCGAAGCTGGGAACTCACGCATCTCGGCAATTCGACCAGTGTTCTCCATGAGCCATGCGACTCAAATGAATCTCTTGCCCACTGGGCATCATGGATACAGTTTCAGGAGAGTTAAATGGTTGTTGTCGGGAAGCGGGTGGTACCCAGAAAAGCAGCTGACGATCAGGTCCTACCATCCATCCATCGGTTGAATGAAGATCATGATGAGAGGTGCCCTTGAGTAGCTCAGCAGTGTTGTGCTGTGCATACTTCAAACTTGGTACGAAGTAAATGGGGGGAACATTGGTTGGCAAGGTAGTCTCCTTTGCACGGCAACTGCGTTGCTGAGTGCATTGAGGAGACCGAGTGCTTCAATCCAGAAGAGTAGCCGCTCGTTGTCGAACAGTGATCCTATTTCCTTTGCGAGCTCCGTGTCGAAGTCCGTTGCTCGGACATGTGTAGCCCAAAATCAACAGGAATAGGACAGATGGGGGGAATATATGTTGCGACCCGATACGGCTGTCCGGGGTCTTCGCTATTGGGGAGGTATGAAGACTTCAAATCACACATATTGGAACGAAGGTCGTGTCCCATCATTCCAAGTGATGCAAAAGCAAGATCTCGTTGCCAGTTCAACGTCTCTATGAAAAAGTCTGCGCTGACCCATCTGTCTGTCAAGAATTCGCGGAAGGATTCGTGAAGGGGGCGGATGGGACTAGATGAGTTGGTGGTACCGCTTAGCAGCGATCCCATATATCCTACCACGACTTCCACTTTGTAATGCTCTGCTTGATCCGGAAAATGCCTCCTCATGGCATTTAGGGCATCTAAAGGGAGGGGTTCGGCTGAGCCGAGTATTTGGCTCATCACAGAATGAGACCTCATTAGCGCTCGCTGATAATCGGCTTCTGTGATGTATTTGTTGTTCCGCATGGCTTCAACTAAAATGAACCTATACATGCCATACAACAAGTTTTCCCACTCTCCATGATCGTGGGACACGACATCATTGAAACGATCAATTGGGCGTGGGCCAGGAGCGATTTCCTGGATGTATCTGCATGCAAGACGCGCCCACTCGAATAGTCCGCCAGCTTTATCGGCGAGGTCTCCAAACTCTTTGTCTCCAAGATCAGGCAGCTTTTTCAGCTCGTGAGACACAAAACTACGGATGTCTCCCTTCGAGACTGCTTCTGGAATGTCGTCCATGGACAATCGTAGAATATGCTGAGCATCGTGAAATGCATCATTGATATCACGAAGTGGGCGAGAGGTGACGAGAATCCGAAAGTTGGATGGGAGTTCGGTGATATGGGGAAGACCTTCGCCCTCTAGTGTACCTGCAAGTATGCGGAGCAGGTCACGCAGTGTTTCGACTCCCCCGCTCTCGTCTAGTGCTTCAATCATGATCAAGACGGGCTCCACACTCGACCCAGATAACTTCTTGAGCGGTTCCATGAACAGCTTGCGCCACTGCTGGATGATATTTGTCGTGTTCTTGAGCGAAGGTGCATTTTGAACTGCATTCGCCGATATTCGTCTGATCTCCAGATCATGGTCAGCGAGATTGCGAGCGATGGTGGAGAAGACTTTTTCATGACGCTTCTCGGCTTTAATATCCCGGTCGAAGCAGAAACACGAACCAAGCCCTCCCAAGTCGTCGAACCAGTTAGCGATTGTGTGAGCAATGGTTGATTTGCCTGTGACTGCAGGGCCAGATAGCCACAACATAGGCTGAGCACTATCTCCCATGTCATTGATCCATTCAGTGATCTGGGAGAGAATCTCCGTGCGCGTCCCCGGTAGGCATTGTCTCGTGGGATCCATTCCCGCGCCCGCTGCGCGAGGGATACCGCTGAGATCCAGGTTGTCACCCACTTCGTCACCTGAAGGAGTATGAGTGGATGGAAAGTCAGAAGCACGACCGAATCCTTACTCGTAAACCGGACGAGATCGGCTATGTCGCGAATAGGTTGATCCCGAAATTGTTGCATAAGGTCATCCAAAGCCTTGTTGTACCGTGTAATTAGATCATTCGTCTCGGAGATAATATTTTTCCCGAGTCTCTTCCCTGCGATAATGGTATCAGATTCACAATATGCAGGATGTAATAGCTCGATAACTTACAAAATTTCTTCTTCTCTAAGTAGTCCCTGATGAAACGCGCGCACTCTAGAGTCTGCTAGGCAATCCGTCCAGCGATAGTGCGCGTGGATGAAATCCGGCCAAGAGTGTCGTCTTATGACATGAAATCGTAAACTTGTCCTAATTTCATGAGAAGAGATTGCATCGATCGGTCGTATTCTGTTTCAGCAAGAGTAATCTACATGAAGTCAGCGACTGCTGAACATCAGCGTGAAACTACACGTACTTTGGATGCAGCAGACAGCATCCTCAGCACCATCTTTGCGTAAGGATGGACCTATGCAACTTAATTAGG
This sequence comes from Suillus decipiens, assembly GCA_016695475.1. Classification (NCBI taxonomy): domain Eukaryota; kingdom Fungi; phylum Basidiomycota; class Agaricomycetes; order Boletales; family Suillaceae; genus Suillus; species Suillus decipiens. The sequence continues at coordinate 271,743 of MU172918.1, read as the reverse complement.
TTGCTTCCAACCAAGAAGAGTGACCCATACATTCGCAAAATTCCCAACGACAGTGTCAAAAATTCGGAGTGGTTGGAGATGTGTGGTCTGGATATTGTCCGTAGCATCAAGATCTTTGGGACCATCCTTGGCTGCGGATGCCACAGAAGTAAGTCAGTGTGACATGTTTCCTGAGCAGGCTCATACTTTCCGCACTCTCACGGGCATCACGAAGTTTGGCGTCAACTAGTTGGGGATCGGGAATCTGTGCCACGCCAGGAGGGGCGACGAGAGCCTGCATGACCACCGGAATTTAGCCTGAGAGATGAAATTAGGAGTCTTAGATCTTTAAATCTGAAGGCTTTAGGGTATTCAAAGTACGTTCTGAGACGCTCTGAAACGATTCAGAATCTGCTGCACTTTGGGCCGCACTTTTGGCGCCATACTTTGGCACCTCCACGCACGGGCTCATACTTACATAAGGATAGCAAAAGCTGCAAGTAAATCTCACCTTATCTTTTAAGCATAATACCTACCACCACCATCATCCTGGGTGCAATAATGCCATGCTGTGTAAGACTGCAGTCAAAAGGATTCATATATTTTGCTCAAGATCAACTTCATACGGAACATTGCCAAGCATAATATCATGAAGAGATATGATTTGCTTACTTGCGGAGGCGAACAAATAACAGGACTGTAGTAATATCTACTGTATACCGTCTAGGAACAAACCGAAGATTTATATATATAATTGTGGAACAATTGTACACAATATCCATCATAAAGCATAAAGAAACCTATGATCATCTGTTTGCTATGGACCAAACATGGCCAAGGGACCATGGAAAGACACTATAGCAAAGAGAAGACAAGATCCCATAAGTAAAGAATCCCCCGACGACACAAGCCGATAGTGCAGTGGCAAGGTCATCACACCTCTCAAGTTGCAAGCAGGGCTCGAGAGGACAAGGGCGGCAAAAATTTGATAACCAAAGAATGAGGGCGGTGCCCTCATAATAGTGGTTAAACTATTAAGAACAGATACTACACTTGATCTAAGCCAAAAGGCCAGAGTGGTAAGGTTTCATTTCGTTCGCGCCCTCCTTTTATATGTAACTCCCCGTGCACAGACCTTCTGTTCATTTCAGACTGGATTAGGCAGGTGCTACACTTTAATGGGCGGAATTCAACAACGCCAAATAATGGTCACTACCGACATCTACATATCCAAGTCGTCTCTTTCATATGAACTTCTCGCCCAGCGAGCAAATGCGCATCCAACCGCACCGATCAGGAATGACCAATCAAACAAGCCACCGAATAACGAGTACTCTGGCAGCGTCGCAAACAAGTTCATGCTATCATCAGACCGACCCTGAGGGTCCTGAGAGTCGCCTATCACAGGGGATACTGTAGGTGGAAAGGTTGTGCGAAGCTGCACAAGAGTCGACAGGAGATATATACCCTAAGTGTCCATTTAGTCACACAAGTAACGTCCAAGAAAATTTGCCAATACCATGAGTTGCGCGAGGGTCAACAGCATCAGTGATGCTGATGTTTTACGTGATGTGACATGAAATGCCTATCTGTAATCAATACATAGCAGAAATGAATCTTCAATAGACGACTCACTTTCGTGACACCACGCAGGACCAAGCGGAGAGAACACAAAATGATGACGCCCACAAGGGAAAGACTAATTTGTTTGGATAAAGATGGAATATCAATTTTTGGTTCTCCATCTCCTGCCGCAGATAAGGGGAGGAAAGAAAATAGCCATGCAAGTATATGCGCAACTATATCCCCATATGATGCGGAAGAGCGACCCGAGTTCGACACAGTCGGAGAGAGAATATTGAAGGCTGACTAGGATGGATGTGACTGAGACTTTCACAGTAGAGGGGAGATCCACTTACACTACATACTCTGCAGACGCAATAAACTGCCCATGACCATGTGACAATCTTGCCCGTCAAGGACTCTGCATACTCTGCTGCAATTCGGTTACGTTTGAGAGCAACAATGCGAAGGCTCATCTGCTCTTCAAGAGCCTGAAGACCAATAACTTCCTGCTGTATCGAGCTTTGTTCTTACAAAGAATCGATCATGTGAATACAGGTTCCAAACAAACAAACAGGCAATACGTACGTCCATTTCGTTTAAACGACATGCGTGACAGCCATGATCCATCCGGCTGAGGCTAAAATATCTGAGACGGAGTGCAACGACTTATGCTGGTCCACAGTACCTTTGAGCTTGCATAGTCGTCCAAGTCACGAGAACGGTCCCGCAGATCGTTCTTCACTCTTTCAAGCGCGTTTTCAGCAGACGCAATCGATGATGCCGATGGTATTGATCTTCGCAAGTTAAATAACAGGACAACTGGTTCGAGCGTCTACTCACCGAGACCAGCTGACGATTCCCCATGCACCACTAACTGCACCGAGTCCGGAAAGTAATCCGAGGACCGTAGTTCCCAGCGTCACCAGCCGTGCAGTGACTGCTGTGAGCGGGCTGTACAAGAGCAGCTCAGCGGGGAGTGGAATATATGAAAGGGCAAATACGAAAAGTGCCACAGGTGCTAATGCAAAAGCAACACGGATCGGCAATGCACGAGATTGCACAAAACCTGGATTATCTGGGACTGTTAGAAGACAATTGGGCAGATAGGAGGGAATATGGCATCTTACCAGGACGGTAGGTTAGGATGAGGCTGAACGATATCGGAACAAGTAGTAGAATCGTGAACAATAGAAGGAATAGTGTTGTTTGCCAGCTCAGAAGACGAATCCTGTTATGCGCATACAGACTCAGCCACTGCAGAAGCTCGCACAATCGAGCCATGACGCACCTCGGCTCCAACCAATCCAAACCCTGACACATAACCATGCAGAATAGGATACTGCATTCAGAGAAGCAGAGCGAGAAACATGTCTGTGCGAGTGTTGAATGCCATGGTTGTATGCTACTTGATTGCGCAGACCCAGGCAACGTGTCTTGCGGGGCGAGTTGTTGAAGGTCCTTGTACAACTTCTTTTGCAAGAAGATGCGGCAGCTAATGAATAGAAATCCTCTTTAAAGTCATATGTGAGAAATCTGCCTAGAATCATTTAGACAGGGGATATACCCTGATGCAACTACCAGGAATACTTCTTGTGCGGTCATGGAAGGAGATTGAGAAGTCGTGGAACCTTAACCCGAGCATAGGGTTTGTTGCTGCGTTGTTGGTTTGCGCGAAAACGAATTTAGAAATGAACCTGCTAGTACAGCACAAAATGGCCCGGTACTATGTTTGCAATTGGGTGATTAGAAGTCAGGACGAACTAGGGGGCAGGTGAATGCTCGGAAGATGCATTAGCCTCCCTCACAAAATCATACTACTCGTTTCAACAAGATCCGCACTTTGTCCGCTGCGACACTCCCCCACATTTCAATCATCCGTTTATTCAATAGAAAGTCACATTGATACTAATGTAATTCATCACACTTAGCTGCGGAAACCTAGGGGGATCAAATGATAACGGCGCACCCCTCTAGCTTATCTCTAAGCAGTGTCAACGTGGCTCTGTCTGGCTGTGCAGTCACACTGATATGGCCCCACAGCAGCCTCGTGGTGTCCCCCTGCAAGGACGCCAAGCGTCTACTCGTCCTTCAACCGCATTCCACCACCATCCAGCGAGTCTTCCATAGCAAAATAAATTGAAACATCTATCCATCTATTTCATTCTCATTACGTTTCACGCTCTCCATCAATCGACAGCTAGGTCGTTCCACGACTGAAGTATTACAAGCTTCGATTCAAATTTTTGTACGTCGTCCCTCCAGATAACTATCGCCTAGATTATTTCTAACCGCACCTTGGAACCCAGCCAGCACTTTGAGTTCGTTCATCACATCTCTTATATCACAACCTTCATCAATGAGTGACGATCAATGTAAGTTTCTCCATCTTTCATCTCTTGCATGCTCTCAACCTCTTTGACAGCTCCTGAAGGAACTTGGGCGAGATTGTCCCAGGTTGCTGTCAAGGGTGCTCAATATAACTCCCCTGAGCGTCAGCCCCACCCGAAATGTTTGCAAGGAACTCGGGTGGATCTCCTTAAATACATCCACGGATTCCTGGATGATACAACGAAGAATCAATTCATTTGGCTGCATGGCACGGCCGGTGTTGGAAAGTCTGCTGTTGCGTTTACGATAGCTGAGAAGATGAAAAGTCTAAAAATGTTCGAAGATACGACTGTCGAAAAACGGCTAGCGGGAACGTTCTTTTTCTCGCGCAAACACACCAAACGCTGCACGACTAGATATTTCTTTGCGACGCTCGCCTACCAGCTTGCCACCAACTGTCCAAGCATCCGGAAGGATGTAAACAGAGCCATCCGCAACAATCCCGCTCTACTAGACCCAGACACGCCTCTCTGTGACCAGATGGAGGCTCTCTTTCTCCAACCCCTCCGGAACCTTCGACCCAGATTGCGTGGATGTCCTCCTTTGACGTTTGTTCTCGATGCCCTTGATGAATGCACATCCGAACCTGAGCTTACCGATCTCGTCCTTTCCCTCGCGCGGGCTCTTCATGACCCTGATCTGCCTGTAACCCACATTCTGCTCACGAGTCGCTCGGAATTGCATATCTGTAAAGCCTTTCAGAATGAAGATGTGCGCCCGCTGGTGCGCGAGATACCAGTGCAAACTTCCGGGGAGGGAGTTACTACCATCATCTCGCTAGACGGTGCCGATGTCGACAATGACATCTATATATATTTGCAGCATTCATTCAGAGAGCTGCAACGCCGCCACCCTGATTTCCCGCAGCCATCAGGGGGTGACCTTGCGAAGCTGGCGAGCCGAGCTGGCAGACGCTTCATTGTGGCGTCTACGATGATGAGGTTTATTGTCGACGATGAAGATAGCGATCCTCGTGATCGGTTGCAGCTGATGCTCGATTTAACGAGCGAGATGCTACCAGGAACAGAGGCGTACAAGTTATACGACCTTATCCTGTCCACCTGTGCCGACCCCAAGCGGGCATACCTCCACTTGTCCCTCGTTGCTTTCCTGGCAGACCCCCTACCCATATCGCAAATCTCAACACTTCTTGGCCCTAGTTTGGGCAGTGGTGTACAGACAACGCTGATTCAGTTACGGTCTGTCATGGATATCCCGACAGACAGTACCCTCCCCGTAAATATCTATCACCCATCCATTCGCGACTATGTTTCCGACCCCTCAAACTGCAGCCTCTCTCAAGTACGCAATATTGCATTACCTCACCCTCACTCCCTACTCGCAAGTTTTTCACTCCGCTTGATAAATTCGATTCCAAAAAGCACGGCTCTCGTAGATGCACTCCGAGAACTGAAGAAGCAAAGTAAAGCTATGCAACCTGAGGACCCCCATAAGTTAAAAGATTCATTAGCATTCCTTGTTCAGCCCCTAGAGCCACTGTCAGCTGTCATCTCTTTATTGTGGCTTCGAGGAGATCGCGCTTCAGATTTACAATATTGGCTGGGGACTATGGACGGGGGTGCCTGGCTGCAGATCCAGGGAGGACGAGACTGGCTGCAGACTGAGGGAGGACAAGACTGGCTGCAGACAGAGGGAGGACAAGACTGGCTGCAGACTAAGGGAGGACGAGACTGGCTGCAGACTGAGGGAGGACGAGACTGGCTGCAGACTAAGGGAGGACGAGACTGGCTGCAGACTGAAGCAGGACAAGACTGGCTGCAGGCTGAGGCAGGACGAGACTGGCTGCAGACCCAAGGAGGACAAGACTGGCTGCAGGCCCAGGGGGGACAAGACTGGCTGCAGACCCCGAGAGGACAAAACTGGCTGCAGACCCAGGCAGGACAAAACTGGCTGCAGACCCAGGGGGCACAAGACTGGCTGCAGACCCAGAGAGCACGGGGCTGGCTGCAGACATGGGGAGGACAAAACTGGCTGCAGACATGGGGAGGACGAAACTGGCTGCAAACCCAGGATGGGCGAGACTGGCTGCAAACCCGGGGAGCACAACACTGGCTGCAGGCATGGAGAACACAAGACTGGCTACAGACCGAGGCAGGACAAGACTGGCTGCAGACTGAGGCAGGACAAGACTGGCCGCAGAATGGGGCAAGCCGAGGCTGGCTGCAGACCTTGAGAGGACGAGCCTGGCTGCAGACCTTGAGAGGACGAGCCTGGCTGCAGACCCAAGCAGGACAAGCCTGGCTGCAGACCCAGGGAGGACGAGCCTGGCTGCAGATCCAGGGAGGACAAGCCTGGCTGTGGACCCAGGAAGGACGAGACTGGCTGCAGACATGGGGAGGACGAAACTGGCTGCAGACCCAGAGAGTACAAGACTCGCTGCAGACCCAGGGAGGACAAGACTGGCTGCGTACACAGGAAGGACGAGACTTGCTGCAGACTGAGGCAGGACGAAACTGGCTGCAGACACAGGCAGGACAAGACTGGCTGCGGACTGGAGCAGGACGAGATTGGCTGCAGACCCAGGAAGGACGAACACGAGACTGGCTGCAGACCCAGGGAGGAAGAGCCTGGCTGCAGACATGGGAAGGACGAGACTGGCTGCAGACATGGGGAGGACGAGACTGGCTGCAGACATGGGGAGGACGAGACTGGCTGCAGACCTTGGGAGGACAAGACTGGCTGCAGATCCAGGGAGCACGAGACTGGCTGCAGACCGAGGGAGGACTGGACTGGCTGCAGACTCAGGAAGGACGAGACTGGCTGCAGACACAGGGAGGACGAGACTGGCTGCAAACCCAGGGAGTACGAGACTGGCTGCAGACTGAGGGAGGACGGGATTGGCTGCAGACCCAGCAAGGACAAGACTGGCTGCAGACCCAGGGAGTACAAAACTGGGTGCAGGCCGAGGGAGGACGGGACTGGCTGCAGACCCAGGAAGGACATGACTGGCTGCAGACCCAGGGAGGACGAGACTGGCTGCAGACATGGGGAAGACGAGACTGGCTGCAGACATGGGGAGGACGAGACTGGCTGCAGACATGGGGAGGACGAGACTGGCTGCAGAATGAGGCAGGACGAGATTGGCTGCAGAATGAGGCAGGACGAAACTGGCTGCAGACCCAAGGAGGACAAGACTGGCTGCAGACCCAGGGGGCACAAGACTGGCTGCAGACCCAGAGAGCACGGGGCTGGCTGCAGACATGGGGGGGACGAGACTGGCTGCAAACATGGGGAGGACGAAACTGGCTGCAAACCCAGGACGGACGAGACTGGCTGCAGACCCAGGAAGGACGAAGACGAGACTGGCTGCAGACCCAGGAAGGACGAGACTGGCTGCAGACATGGATAGGACGAGGCTGGCTGCAGACATGTGGAGGACAAGACTGGCTGCAGACCCAGGGAGGACGAGACTGGCTGCAGACCCAGGGAGGACGAGACTGGCTGCAGACATGGGGAGGACGAGACTGGCTGCAGACCCAGGGAGGACGAGACTGGCTGCAGGCATGGAGAGGACGAGACTGGCTGCAGACCCAGGGAGGACAAGACTGGCTGCAGGCACAGAAAGGACGAGACTGGCTGCACACTGCGAGAGGACGAGACTGGCTGCAGAACCAGGAAGGGCGAGACTGGCTGCAGACACAAGGAGGACGAGACTGGCTGCGGAGATGGGAAGGACAAGACTGGCTGCAGACATGGGGAGGAGAAGGCTGGATGCAGACATGGGGAGGACGAGACTGGCTTCAGTCCGAGGGTGCACGAGACTGGATGCAGACACAGGGAGGACAAGACTGGCTGCAAACCCAGGGGGGACAAGACTGGCTGCAAACCCAGGGAGGACGAGACTGGCTGCAGACTCCCTGCGGTCAAGAGTGGCGGTCCACACCTGCGGCCTCCATCTGGGTGACAATGGAAGACTTTTTGAAGACATCGGAAGCAATCAACGAGTATATCATTACCAGCGACGTGCCTTTGCTAGCAGATTTTCAAGTGATCCAGCACATCAAAACATTGCCAGATTTCTTGATGTTTCCGGTTTTCCTGGCATTAAGACACCAGCATCATTCCACCTCTGCAATACCAGAAAGCCTTCTTCTATCAGACAGGGAGATAGTTCATGCTATGAACGCCTTTGAAAGCTCTGCAAACGCAGCACGGGAACGCAGTCGAACAGCTTCCGACGCTCTCAAGTACGCCTGTCATAACTGGGCTGTACATCTCTCGCGTGCCCCAAGCCCATTGGATGACACACTCAATCGTATATTCCAGGCTTTTTGGAATGATCATACCGTCCCCTGGCTGGAAATGGAGTGGTGTTTGAAGGGTCTGCGGTCTTGTCTTGTCGTCTTATCTGAAGGACGAAAATTTACGAAGGTATGTTTCAAAGACTAAGGTAGCCTCACCTGACGTCGCCTTATGTTCTGTGATATTTAGTCCATGACGTGAAGCTCTTGGAGTTCTCTCATCTTCAGTCCGGACTCTTGAGCCGTTGACCCGCAGCCCCCCGCCAGCATTATGAACGTTGGACCTATCGTTGTTCCTACCAACCTCGAGCTCTTGAGCTGTTGCACGTTCAAAAAGCCTGTTCGCACCATCATAGAGGTCGTTCATCGTTTGGTGACCGGACTATGTAATTTTATATCTTGCTCATTTTTCCCATTTTGTAATATACGGTATTTTATCACTCACCACGTCGCCAGTGCTGTAGATGCAGACTCTGCGACTGAAAGCCCTGCCAACTGACTACAATTGATAGTCATGAACAAGTGGATCCAAAGCAACCCTGATATCATGGAGTCTGAAATTCGTCGGTCCCACTACTAATCATCTCACTGTCCTTCTTCAACAGCCGGCCCTGCGCACGGATAATATTTTACGATGCATCCGTCACTGCCCCGTGAAAAAAGGACCATGCTATGCATTGATGTACGGCGCAATTAGTGCAATACAGTCAATTCATGTAAGATAGGCCTCGTTCATACACCGCTTCATCACGTGATCTAGCGTGACATTTCAATGAATTAGCATATAGGTCATTGTATACTAAGTGTGAGCAAAATCTGTTCCATGATTATGTGCAGATAGCCTGTAGCAAGCCATACATGTAATTTTTATGATTGAATATGGGAAACTGAGAGATGAGTAGGTATTATGTTGTCAAAACGTCTGAAGTGCGTGACAGACGTGGCAGATCGGTGACAGACACTGAATCAAAATGAGAAGCAAATCAATAAACTACAGTCTATCTACCTCACTATGCCACGAAAATGACCCTCACATATTGCAAACCTTGCTGGTACTACTGGTCAAAAACGGCAAAAGTTCAACAACAACGAAAATGTAATAATTTAGTGAATCACTTGTAGTTTCTGGTCATGGCTCACCAATTGCAGGTAACAACTTTCCCCGGATCCCACCCTATAAATCCTCCTCTGTGTTGGCACTCAAAAGCAAGAGAAACTCAGGCTGCTCAATCCATGGTTGATGAGCCTCACACCATACCACTAGGGAGTGCAGCTGAAAATTGTGAAGAGCAAGAGGAAGATGATGAGATTATGGAAGATAACTTGCCTTGGGCACATTCCCCATTCACAGCTGGGCAATATGTTCCTCCTCTGAGTGTAGCTGAGGCAGTCTCTGCACTGGATGATCTCAAACTTCTCATTCAGCCACACTGAGCATCAGGTATTGGATACAAGGACCCACACCTTGATCTTTTGCTGCGAAGTCAGCTCAACAAGATGCGGATGTTCTTGTGGAACTATGTGAAGCCAATTGGTGCTTGCAGGTGGCAGGCAGTATCACTGGTGACTGCAAATGCATATGGAAAGGGTACCTGGTTAGTAGGCTGTCTTCGAGAATGGACAAGAGCTTATGTCACGAATTCCTCACACAAATCATTATTCTTTCTTCAATTTCCCTAAAGTGCCTAAACCCAATGCTAAGACAAACCCTAACCCTAATGAAATCCATACATCCACTTCTATAGTCGAACTCCCTGATTGTCATGAATTCCTCATACAAACCATTATTCTTTTCTCAATTTCCCTAAAGCACCTAAACCCAGCGCTAAGACAAACCCTAACCTTAACAAAATCCCTACATCCGCTTCTATAATTGAAATCCCTGATGAAGATGAAGAGATCTTCTATGATGCTATTGGATAAGATAAGATAAGATAGTGTCACATGATCCTAGAATCTTCTAGAATATGACGTCATTATGATGTCATCAACAATGTCACAACATCACATCGTACGATTTCCTTTTCTATTTTCTGATTGGTTGATAGTTTCAGACTCAGTTTGTATCTCAGTTTCAATATGCCTATATAGTTAGCTAGTTTTGCTGTAGTAGTTCTTCAGTTCAAACCTCTTGTATCTACTAAGTGTAGCAACCAAGACATACCTGCTTCCTTCTCTCTTGTGATAACCTTCAGTTTGAGTCCTAGTCTCTGCCCATGCCTTAAGTGGTTATAAGGGTTGTGACACTGATGAAGATGAAGAGGTCTTCTATGACACTATCAGATAAGATAAGATAAGATAGTGTCATGTGATCTCAGAACCTTCCAGAATATAACGTCATTATGATGTCATCAACAATGTCATAATATCACATTATACGATTCCCTTTTATATTCTCTGATTGGCTAGTAGTTTTCAGACTCAGTTTGTATCTCAGTTTCAATATGCCTATATAGTTAGCTAGTTTTGTTGTAGTAGTTCTTTAGTTCAAACCTCTTGTATCTACTTTGAGTAGCAACCAGACATCACTGCTCATTCTCTCTTCTGTTGCGATAACCTTTGTTCAAGTCCTAGTCTCTGCCCTAGTCTTAAGTGATTTAAGGGGTTGTGACAGCTTACATATTAGACCAGGATGACCTTCCACTCAATATCTACAGCACCTGGAATTCATCCATTCTCGAAGATGAGGATTTTAAAGGAGAATTACTCCTCCATCTGCAGGGAATTGGAAAGTACATCAGAGCAATGGATATTGTGAACTACATTAGGGGACCAGATATACTTGCCCGGCTAAAGCTCAAAAAAACAATATCCCTCACGACAGCACAGTGTTGGATGAAACATGTTGGATATCATTGGTTGAAGACACCTACAGGGCAATTTGTTGATGGCCATGAGCAAAGTGATGTTGTTGCTTACAGACAATTGGTGTTCCTGTTTGGGCAGAATTGCTTTCACAGACTCAAATCTATGGGACAGATGGAAATGAGTGTCAGACACAACCAACAACCACTTGCCAAGTCATTGTCTGGAACCATGATGAGTCAACCTACTATGCAAATGATCATCAGAAGATTTGGTGGGTTCATAACTCAGAGACTGCTGTACCTTATGCCAAGGGTGAGGGGGCCTCATTGATGGTTGCTGACATGGTCAGCCCTGACTATGGATGGCTACAGTCTCCAGATGGCACAGAACAAGCTCGTGTGCTGTTCAAGGCTGGCAAAGCTCAAGATGGGTACTTCACGACCCAAAACATCATCAATCAGGCATCAAATGCGATGGATATCCTAGAGTGTCATTTTCCAGATGAAGATCATGTCATGGTCTTCGATAATGCAGCCACTCACCTGAAATGTGCAGATGATGCACTGTCAGCTTGCAAGATGCCAAAGTTCCCCCCAAGGAATAGAAAGGAATGGGACGGGAGTAACTGGAGCAAAAATGGACAGCTGACAAATTGGGGAGTAGAGGTGAATGTTGTTGATGAGAATGGGAAACTTGACCATGAGCCCAGTGGAGAGATAAAGAAAAAAAAGGTCAAAATGTGCAATGCTACATTCACAGATGGCTCACCGCAGTCATTATACTACCCTGAAGGCCATCAGCTTGCAGGTGTATTCAAAGGGATGGCCACGATACTCAATGAACAAGGCCATGCTGATGTCTCAAAGGTTCAAGCTGAATGCCCAAAATTTCAGTGCGAGAAGGGTGTCGAACATTGTTGTTGCCGAAGGATGCTCTTCAACGAGCCTGATTTTGTGAATGTCAAGTCATTGCTTGAGATCGCATGCGAAGCCAGGGGCTTTCAAGCCATATTCTTCCTGAAATTCCACTGTGAATTGAATTTCATTGAACAATGTTGGGGTTATTCAAAATGGCTGTACCATGAATTTCCCGTGTCATCCAAAGAGGTCAATCTTAAACATAATGTTCTCACAGTGCTAGATTCTGTTCCACTAGATGCAATTCATCGGTAAGTGTTTGGCTAGATTTCACAATCAACTCTCCTAACCTGGATTATCTCAGATTTTCCACGCAGTCACTCAGATTCATGGATGCATATTGCAAGGGCCTTAATGGGAAGCAGGCAGCATGGGCTTCGAAGAGATATCGAGGCCATCGAGTACTTCCAGAGACCATAATGGCTGAACTGGAAACTGCAGGATTAACTTGATCAGTGGCACATAGACTTAATACTTAATATTTGATTTTAATTCTCGATTCTTGAACGGCTGTTGAATGTTATGTCAAACATTGAACACGTTGGAGTTTTAACATCAAATGACCGCTCCAATTGTTATCTCCCTCGCCGCCGCTCACGAGTTCAAGTCACATCAGTCACAAATGGGTCACGAGGGTGGATTTGCTACAAAAATGCTTACTCCTCCCTCAATTGTCCAAAAATAAGAATTCTGAGTAGAGCATTTTGATATTATAGTACATATTTACAAGACTATGGAACAGATTTAACTAACTCTAATGTGGGACTGAGTAATGAGCTAAAATCATGCATTTTGTCCTCAAATCATGTGATGAAGCGGTGTATGAACGAGGCCTATCTTAATAGAATGTATAAGAACCATGCTACAAACTTAGAGCACAGTTCCACTACATCCTAACTCAGATGAACACCATCATTTCTACTTCGTTTTCTTGTATGGAAGCATTGGAGCAGGTAAATAAGATACTGCCAGGTACAACTAATTATGGACTAATACAAGCCAAGGAAGACGATGAATGACATTACAGGCTTACAGCCTGCACTATGATCGGTTCGTGGAAAGCAGAACTGATCAGGACAAGCGTGATATCAACTACACATGGAATAACCTGGTACAATTTCAAATGAGAACTTCTGCCCCTCCCCATTTTTATTGCAATCGGCTAGAACAATAATGAGTGCCTGAAATGGTCCTCAATACCTTGAACAAAGCGATATCACCAGCCCTTGCAACATCCACTCCAACTTCTACATCCACCCACCAAACAACATCTTTCCCTGCTTACATTTTAGCATTAGCCCAATTTTCTAGGTGCTCATTAGCATCATGGATATGCAAGTCACGACATTGGGCTGCACAGAAATGCTTAAGGAAGCGGCACGTTCATATGCCAATCGAGGGACCAATCGTAGGGTAATTTAAATGTTTTAACACTTGAGGACATATGGGCTACCACGACAGTTTGGCGACATGTTTATAATCTGGCGGCCTGAGTATGTACACACCTTATAAGTGGTGTTCCACTGGCAGTTTCAGTGTGAAGTCCCAAAACCTTTATTTATGGAGGCAAGTAGCTGCGCAATATTAGGAATGTCGAGTGATAGATGAGATCTAAAGATTCATATGTGCCCTGTGTCAAGTGAAAAAATTATTTTGTGTTGGGAAGGAGAGTCATCATACGATGATTCAACTTGAAGCTCAAGCAGTTGTCACAGTTGTATGACATATCTCATTATGTAATGGCTGACTGAAGCAAACACACTAGCCACCAAAACACCCCAAAAGTGCTGCTGTATTAAGTATGCTGCGATCCCACTTGGTACAATGCAGCAGATGCCTCTGGAGACTCATGACTAGTGTTGTGGGCAGAACTCTGCCATTCTGCCACATGGCAGGGCAGAACTGGCACTGCCAGGCAGATGGCAGACCTCCCAGGCAGAATGTGGCAGAACTCCCGACAGAACCGTGGGAGGATGTACTATATACCATTTCAGTGTATGATAGTGTGAATCAAAGCACTCTATTGAACTCATTCGATGCACACAAGATGTCAACACTACAACTCAAGGATGGCGACGACATGGAGTTCTTTGCTCATGCAAAGTCAGTCTTCAACTGTCGACTTCATTCAATCAATACAAATATCACACCTTCGCACTACTCCTCCACCCAATGTGTCTTGCTGTTACTCAAGCAGCGAGTGGCCGTCCATTCAAATTCATGGTCAAAGTGGCATTGGAAATTGCACTACAGTGAAAGTGGAGTAAAGCAAAGGCCGACACACTTGTCACGGACCTTAAGGCATATAATCTCTGCCACGCACTATTCACTGGTGGCCAGGCAGATGGACTAGCTTGGTGGGAGAATCTCCCAGTCAACTCTGATGCACACCCACTGAAGGGTTTCGCAATTGTCATCCTATCCATCATCCCACATGCGGCCGAGGTTGAACAGCTCTTTTCAGACCTTGGCGGTATGCAGTCGGCCAAGCGCTGCAATCTTTCAGTTCGCACATTCGAGACACTTGGCAAGGTCCGCGCTAATCTTCGCT
>MU172918.1:224570-256502 GCA_016695475.1 Suillus decipiens | reverse complement strand
TAGTGCTGTGGGCAGAACTATTTCAAGGTAGTTCTGCTGGCAGAACTGGCAGAACTTGGCAGAACCATGTTCTGCCAACGTGGCAGATGGCAGAATCACGTGATGTTTTAATGATGCAAGACTACTAACTACATCGATGTAAGACCGCTCGACAGCAACATAGAATTGATATTCCATGTCCCATCTTCATTCGCATCATGATCCGTGACCATAATTTCATCCTCAATTGCTGCAGGCACCAATCCCTCATCGACGCGCTGCAGTTCTGCGAAGTCAAATGCTCTCCCTTGCAAAACTTCCTTCCTGTCCACATCCCAGTCTGAGGCAAACTCTGTGCCCATTGTTTTTTCCGCATTACGAATATCTTCAAGTCGAGCAAACTCAGCATCAATATCATCAAGCGAGATTGATTCGGGACCTTGGAGATTGTCACTGGAGACTGCTGAAAGTGGGGGAACGAATGCAAAGTCAGTTTCGAGCTGTTTGGCAACCTCCGTATCGATCCCAGAAGTTCGGTTGTGTGCATGTGAGCATGGCGTCGTCGTGTTGGTTTGCTGTCAGTAACATTTTTAAGGTGGACATGATAGCGAAGATTAGCGCGGACCTTGCCAAGTGTCTCGAATGTGCGAACTGAAAGATTGCAGCGCTTGGCCGACTGCATACCGCCAAGGTCTGAAAAGAGCTGTTCAACCTCGGCCGCATGTGGGATGATGGATAGGATGACAATTGCGAAACCCTTCAGTGGGTGTGCATCAGAGTTGACTGGGAGATTCTCCCACCAAGCTAGTCCATCTGCCTGGCCACCAGTGAATAGTGCGTGGCAGAGATTATATGCCTTAAGGTCCGTGACAAGTGTGTCGGCCTTTGCTTTACTCCACTTTCACTGTAGTGCAATTTCCAATGCCACTTTGACCATGAATTTGAATGGACGGCCACTCGCTGCTTGAGTAACAGCAAGACACATTGGGTGGAGGAGTAGTGCGAAGGTGTGATATTTGTATTGATTGAATGAAGTCGACAGTTGAAGACTGACTTTGCATGAGCAAAGAACTCCATGTCGTCGCCATCCTTGAGTTGTAGTGTTGACATCTTGTGTGCATCGAATGAGTTCAATAGAGTGCTTTGATTCACACTATCATACACTGAAATGGTATATAGTACATCCTCCCACGGTTCTGTCGGGAGTTCTGCCACATTCTGCCTGGGAGGTCTGCCATCTGCCTGGCAGTGCCAGTTCTGCCCTGCCATGTGGCAGAATGGCAGAGTTCTGCCCACAACACTACTATTGACAGAATCTGATCAAAAATCTATGAAAATATTTATATTTATATTCTAAGACAAAGTAATACCTGACTGGGAGCAAACTGACTTTGAAGGACAAGGACTTACAAGAAAACTACAAGTCGGATGCTAGTATGTTAGATGCCGCAAGTGTGACCCATGGTGGAAAATTGTTGATAGATCATTGTCAGAGTGTAACTTTATGATACTTGTTTGCAATATTATGCAACGCCTAGCTGCCAAAATGCTTACTAAGGTATGTACAAACCGTGGGAGCTAGGGATTTGAAAATTTCGCACTGAAGTCTTTGTCTTGCTCTTTTACTGAACTCTTTCGTCGTTCCTCTACCAAGATCCTTCTTCTTCTGGTTCATTCTTCCTTCCCTGGTTCCATCATGGTCCCTTCCCCTTGGCCTTCTTTGGTACGCCTTCTTCCCTGGCTCGTTGGTAGACCTCTTTCCGGGCTCATTGGTGGACCCTCCCATCTCGTTGGTGGACCCTCCCTGGCTTGTTGGTGGACCCTCTTTCCGGACTCGTTGGTGGACCCTCTTTCTGGACTCATTGGTGGACCTCACTGGCTGTTGGTGGACGCACCCTGGCTCGTTGGTGGATCCTCCCTGCTGGCTTGTTGGTGGACCCTTCTCCCTGGCTTGTTGGTGGACCCTCCTTCCTGACTCGTTGCTGCTCCCTTGGCTCTTTGGTAGTTCCTCCTTCATATTAGTCCATAGTCCACCCCAAGTATCACTTTCCTTCCTCCTTTCTTGTTACATGACCCACTATATATAACTTTGTAGCGCATGCATACATTGTCAATACAAGTTGATTTTTGAAAATAAACTATCATGATCATTTATAGTATTCAGCACCCTTGAGTCCTTGGTGAGTTTGTCCGAAGCACTCTAGCTTCCTAAAGCTTTACTATGGTTGGTGGATATTTGCCAACTTGATAGCTAATCGCAAACTGACTATCAAGATTGTATATTAGGTGGTTTCCATCCGACTTAGTCCAGGTATTCAAAGCTTTGTCATTTGGACTACAATTATGATAGATATTATATGTATTTTAAACTAGATAAAGCTTTATATCATTTTATCATTTTCATGTCGGTTTCCTGATGCTTCTAAGCTCGGGGCTGTTGTGTGCTACGCTCGGTGTTTGCCAGAAGGCGGCGTGCGACCTAAACAGATGGTAGTCACGTCACGTCGTCACGTCTTCAACTCACGTGGATGACATTCAGCTCGCTGCGAACGACCGTCCACGACAGCCAACGACCACACGAACGACATGAATGAACCCAAAAAATCCGATCCCACAACTCAAGTAGTTCACGAGCAAGCTACAGCGACTAATATATCTTACTCTCAACCGTCTGCTCAACCCGTGGTAACTAGTTATTAGTTCACTCCTACAGGCTCTAATTTCTAACGGTCACACAGGCAGAAATAATCTCAGCAGCACAGCGCGGGGATCTCAATGCCATTCGTGAGCTCGTAGAGTCAGGAAAATGCAAGGTCACAGACAGGGATGACCAGAATGTGTAAGCCTAGCCCAAATCCTTTTGTCACACTCATGAATGTCCGCAGTACTCCTCTTCACTGGGCTGCAATCAATGCCCAGCTTGCAACCTGCCGCTATCTCATAGAACAAGGCGCGGAAATAGATGCAATAGGAGGCGACCTACAGGCTACTCCTCTGCAATGGGCCGCGCGCAACGGATACCTCTACATCGTGCAGCTGCTTATATCTCACAATGCTGATCCAACCATTGCTGACACCCAAGGCTACAATTCCCTCCACCTCGTGACACACTCGTCATCAGTAATGCCGCTCCTTTACTTACTGCATCAACCTGTGAACATCGATTCTCGTGACTTACAAGGCCATACGTCATTAATGTGGGCTGCGTATCAAGGCGATGCATTGTCCGTGGATCTTCTGCTCAAGCATGGTGCAAATCCTAACTTGAA
Source organism: Suillus decipiens (assembly GCA_016695475.1). Classification (NCBI taxonomy): domain Eukaryota; kingdom Fungi; phylum Basidiomycota; class Agaricomycetes; order Boletales; family Suillaceae; genus Suillus; species Suillus decipiens. Next base: position 253,254 of record MU172918.1, on the reverse strand, counting down.
AGATGATACTGGACTTACTCCGTTACACTGGGCTGTGGTCCGAGGCAATCGAGTAATCCTCCGGCGCCTCATTGAAATGGGCGCTGACATCCACGCAAAAGATCTTGAGAGCCGTACACCAAGAGATATGGCTGTTGAATTAAAGAGCCTAGGCGCGTGGAAGAGAGCCATGGAAGAGGGTGGTTTGACGGAATATGGTGTGGTCAAAGCGAAACCATTGAACGAGGTCTGTTCACTCCCTTTGATCTCCCTCTGCAAACTTCTGATCCGGCTCTAGCGCAATACCAAGATTGTTATATTCATTTTACCCTCCTTGTTTCTATATTTCATCTTCACCACGCTTGCTATTCTGCCGTGGTATACTGGTATTATACTCGCCATGGCTGAGTTTTTTGCCATGCATCATGTAAGTGACAACAGACTCGCCATGACTGTGCGATAGCTCATGAAAAGTAGATCGTAACCCGAGTGCTGTTGAATAAGAACACCTACGTTGGAACAGTAAACCAAAGCCCATATTTTGCGGGCATTATCGCAGGGTCGATGCTGTGGGTTGGTTACTGCTGGATAACACGACTTGTGCAGCGTACGCCATATACCATACTTTTGCAGCCGCGGGCTGACATCATTTCAGAGACAGAATCGCATGCCTTTGTCCACCTTGCATTCGCAATCATATTTGGTCTATGTCTGTATAACTTCTTCCGTGCCGTCACGTTGGACCCAGGTCTTTGCCCCCGACCAGCACACGACGGAGAGTTGAAGGCAGTAAGTCTATTGACGTTGCGGAATGAATCTGCACATGGTAACGGAGGCTGCAGATCATCGAAGACCTCGCTTCAGAGGGCCGACTCAATGGGCAAACATTCTGCATACAGTGCATGGTGCGTGCCACTCTTTCAAGGTGCAGAATTATGTCAACATTTTCATTTTACACAGGCAAAGAAACCCCTACGATCAAAACATTGTCGTATTTGTGATCGATGTGTAGCGCGAAGTGACCAGTATGTTCTGTCCTTTCTTAGAGAGCTAAAAGTGAACTTCATCTATCATAGCCATTGCCCATGGGTCTGGAACTGTGGTGAGCTAAGTTCTTTGAATACAGGCACTCCAACTCTGATGCAGTTTTAGTTGGGGCAAATAACCATAGGCAGTTTTTACTCTTTGTCTCGACATTAGTCATTGACATCGTGTTGTTTGACTACCTCGTTTATGAATGTATGTTCTCGATCATCATCTTTCCGAAGAGTCTCATTTGAGTAATGACAGATTTCTCGTCAATGTCATTGCCCGAATCCGTTGACTGCTTCGCAATCCTCTGCGAGCCAGCCTTGAAGGATGGATTCCTTCTCTGCGTCTCGCTATGGTCAGCACTGCAACTGACGTGGACTTCTGTACTTCTCGTGACACAGTACTGGCAAGTGACCAGACAACTAACAACGTTTGAGGTCTCTAACCTCGGGCGTTTCGGCTTCATGGGTGGTCGCGGTACCCTCGCTGCTGGTAGTGGAGGTGCGGGTGTCCAGATGGGACATCGGCACCACCATGGCGCTCACCAGCAGAATGGCGACACCGACAGTGAAGCAGAGGGTGGTGCCCACAAACAGGCACACAACCACACTTTCTGCGGGACCCTTACCGCACCCGGAACATGTACCGCCTTCCTACTCAACCTCCTCGGCCTCGACCGATTCACGCGTGGACGTGCCGCACGCGGACTCACCTCACATGCACGTAATCCATTTGATTTTGGAGTTGTACGGAACTGCAAGGATTTCTGGAGTATGGGCAAGGAGCTTGGCGTGGAGTATGGTCAGGTGTATGATGTGCCCTTGGAAGGTTTCGAGGAAGCAAAGAAACGGAAGGAAGCGGAACGAGCCGAACTTGAGCATGATCACGAAGGCCCCAATAGCACCAGGAGTAAGAGTCTGCTCAGCAAGCTCAGCATGCGGATGGGTATGGGCTCCAGCCGGAGAGGCTATGAACCTCTGAATCAGGTCTAGCGTATGTGATTCTTTATGACGATGAACTATTTACTTTGTTTACTGTACGCGTGGATATTGCACTGCTACAGGTTCATACAATGTCCGGAATATAATCACCAGTATTTTTAGTTACTGCCATTTGACCGACGAAACCACGTGGGGTTTGCACTAAGCACCCGCTACAACATATTGCGATATGGACTCGGGGTATGTCATAATCGTTGTCAAACAGGGTCAGGAAAAACAACTCGTGAGTAATTACGGATAATCCAAGTTTCATCTTACTCCAGGCTAGGAACTGTCCTGGCAGTATCTTCCAGAATCTGGATGGGCATCCGAAGGAAATGCCGTTGCCTGTACCCAACCACGACGCGTTGCAGCAACGTCTGTCTGACAAGTATCAAAGTTGCGGCAGAAGTCCGTACTCTCCTTGAGGGTGAGGCCCGAGGTACGCCACCAAGGTGACCAAGGTGATATGCCACAGTATCGCCCACGAGTATTCTCATAAGTTCGACTCGTACATGATGTGAGACATCCAAGGTGTGTGGTTCTTTCATCTCTATATCCATAGCTCGCACTCAGTAACTCGTGCGTGACCATTTTGATATCAGGCTTTGCTGACTCATGTCGTGGGCAGTTTCAATGGTGTTATTTTAGCATAGATACCTATCGGGCTGTTGTGTCCCACCATCATCTGTCACGGTCGAACCATATCCAATTATCATGATCCGTTTACTATCTCGAGTTGGGTGCACGTATCTACGCAATAGCATCCTTGGCAATTCAATTGGTCGTCGGCATCTTGTTTCTGACTTGTATTGCTTAGCATCAAACAATGCGCACACAAGATGAACACGATCTCTCCCACCGTACTTCCTCGTACGCCTACAGATATCAATGGCTTCCTTGGCGTCACATAGGATCGAATGCATATCACTCTTGCCGGCTTTGTGCAGTCTCGACCGAACTGGCTCAATTGCGAATATTCCAATATTTTGCATTCTTGGCAGGCCAAATTAGGTCAATGACATCGTAACGATTTTGCAAGTCCGCACATACTCGGTAAGATGTAACAAGGAACACCCGAACAGCTACTTGCCCGTGTATGCCCCGCAGAATGTTGCTCGCAGCTGTTACGAGTTAAAAACAAGTGCACCGTCGAACACAAACTTTGATGCTACATTTCCATTGCTAGTGTTCTAGACGCGGTCCCTTGTGCTTCAGCTCTTTCCAGCACAAACTATACCAGCAGACTTACTTGGCACCTGTGTCCAAGAGGGCCTTATCGGACGTAGCAGACCAGTCAGCATAGTCAAATGGTGGAAATGTGATCACAGAAGAAATTTATTTGTACGAGTAGACCAAGACGAAGCTGCTACATGTTCGCGAGCATAATAACAAAAGAAAGGAGCGAATAGAGAGAGCAGCCCAAATGATCTAGAAAAGGGCGTGTTTATGTACAAGGAGAAGAAAAATGGATACAATGTGATGTGTGTTTGATATAAGTGAGTCGGTGACTAGTGCTGACGCCGCCACGATAAGTCACAACGCAGACTCACATTACATAGCACGGACGCCGCGATGTTCTGAATACTGCGGTGGAAGTTCAACTACGCCATTGCTATTTGGCATAACATCATCAACGTCGGTATGCACCATGACTCGAGTAGGAGACTGGTAGGCGGTCTGACCGGCTGCCGTTATGGCTGTTTGCGCGCTAGCCGATGCCATAGATTGACTTCCAGCGTCTGTGTTAAGGTCCTGACGGAAATTTAGTGTCTGGCTGAAGGGTGTGGAAGCGTTACTAACTGCGATGTTGTCGGCAGAGGTAGAGATTGCTTGGGATCCGGGTGGAGACAGGTAGACAAGCTCTTCCTTCCGTGGTAACGGTGATGCTGGCCGAGGCGCCACAGTCATATTCTCATTGGATATCATGTCAGATACTCGAGCGTCTGCTTTGACAGCAAAGTCTGTGTTAGAAGGCTGTGTCTGATTGAAGGCCGCGGAAAACTCCCTAGCCGCCAATTTTGCGACAGCCGCATTAATAGGGCTCGGTTGGAATCCAGATTGAACGGGTGGACCAAGGTAACTAACAGGATTCATCTCCCATGGTGATGATAATAACGTTTCAGGGATGGTAGCCATCCGTCTGTTATCAGATGATATAGCTGAACTTTGAGCGTCTCCATACACAGCAAAGCCTGGGTTTGAGCTCTGGCGTGAATACAGTGCCTGATTGAGTGGTGTGGTGTGGTCGCTGACTGTGGGACTTCCGGTAGACGCATTAAGAGGGGGTGATTGGCTGCCGGGTTGGATGGGTAGGGGATAGCCAACAGTGTTTTGTAATGGGTAATTTGGTGACATAGATTGAGAAAATGCAGCCATTCCGTTATAAACGGGTAATATGGGGGCATCCCCGTAGGCAGGAAAGTCTGCGTTGGAGCTCTGGCGCAAATGCTGTGTCTGGCTGAATGATGAGGGAGGGGCGCGAACTGCGAAGTCTCCGGCAGACAAATTAGTCATATCTGACTGGGTCCTCAAGCTGGGTTGAGTATGTAGGGTATGGTAGCTGAGGGGGTTTGTCCTGTGTAGGAAATGGGATTCTGGCGGAACGTTACTATAAGGGCCGACTTCGTATCTCGGATCTGCATGCAGTTGGCGTGGATAACTTTTCGTAGCAGATTGAATATCCGGAGAATGAGACGCCCTCCGTTTACGCCACAAGCACATGCCGAGGATAACTAATGCAACAAGGACCGCCCCCGCACCGCCGCCTGCCGCGCCTGCGATAAGGGCAACATTGCTGGTTGAACTAGATGTCGGTGAAGCCATGGTTGTGGTCGTGGACGTGGTCGTGGACGTAGCTGTGTCCGTCGCCGTACCTGTGGTCGTCGGCGTCGCCGACATGCCTGCGGTGGATGACGGTGAGTTGCCACTTAGGCACGAGGAATCACTTGACGATGAGACCTGCTTGAACCCAGAGACACCACCTGATCTTCCCGTGGAGTCGGTGACAAAATACATGAGGTTCGTCCCTGCGTCAACGTCTAAAACCGAGCTAAAAGAAGTAGTCGCAGAATAGAATACAGCTGGTTGTCCACCAGGAATAAGTTGCTGTGGCAAAATAAGTAAATTGTTTCGATAGAATTAGCAATGACCTGACTGCAATAGTAATAGGCGGGACTGCCCCAGCAGCCGTAACAGTAAATTGACTGCAGTAGTAGTAGATCAGTGCCACAAAAATGAGCGAACCAAACTCACTTGCATTGCGTCAACGATGACAAGGTAAACGTGAAAGGAGGTGTCGAAGCTGTGGTGTTACAGTTGTTATTTGCACCCGAATTTTGAACAGGTAATATGTTTGTCGTCCCACCCGAACCAAATCCAGTGGCGTCAGACATAGTGAGTAGAAACTGTGTTCCTGTCGACAACGGCAATTCCGATATTGAATAAGAGCCTTTGTTGTTGCTGAAGGCCGATGTTGGTACAGATATATTCATGCAATCCCCCAAAGACTGGAAAACACAAAAATTAGCGTGCGATTGATGCGCTTGAGACGATAGCGCCGACGAACAGGAGTTAAGGTTATCTCAAATGGTGGTTGCCCGTCTAACATCCCCGATAAAGTTCAGGGAACGTATAAAACGTACTAGATATGGGCTTACCTGTCCATGAAATGGTGAGAGGACCACATTGAGTGGGAGTCCCAACAGTCACACTGAACGCACGCACAACTGATAAACAAGCAATATACGTAAAAAAACGAACGAGGTGCATATTCAAGAAATGAGCAAGATGGTCAGAAGAGGTACAGGTTTAGTGAAGAGAAATCTTGAAAAATGGTACAGAGCAGACTCCAAGTGAGGAGAGATTGCGTCCTTAGATAACGCTGACCCAGTGAGAATCGATCACCGTACAGCTTAATCACTAAAACTGTTAAGACGTGGTGCCTTGTAGGCTATCCTGGGGGTTGATGTACCGGATGTAAGTGGAAGGATGATACGAATAGCCAGAACACCTGTGACTCCCACCTGGGTCGTATGATTGGAGGTACCTGTGGGGGGGCTGTGTGGGCCTCTAGTTAGATGGTCATCAAGTCCTCAACTCCCACGTTATTCAGGGGGAGGGCTTTGTCGAACGCAACTGTGACTACCGCCTAGGCCCCATGATTAGAGGTACATGTGTTCCGAGAATGCAGTGCCTCTAGAGAGCGCCAATCAAGTTCCCATGTCGGCCGCCATCAGTGATCAGCTGAGTCCTCGATATTGTAGTCATTTTTTGAAGCTAAGACAAGAAATACACTAGGGAAAACATAGTAAGAGACGGCGGGACGACGAGGACCAGAAACCATACCTCAGTATTTGGAGACAACGGTATATTCTAAGTATTCTGCATATGTAAGCAGGGAACAGTGGATCCCGCGGAAATAATTCGTGTGACTGCCATGGGCGTGTGCTGGCACTTGCCAAGCACCATATGCGCACCCCTTTTCAGCACGAGCCGATCACATTCGAAACACAACGGCAATAGTATGTGACGAATTGCCTATTGCAAACAGAGTTGCATGAGAGTGCATTGACGAGTTATGTCGTTGAATCATGTGGGGTAGGTGAGCTGGGAATCCTTAGTTGCTCCGTCAAATCGTCGCCGCAAGCAGTTTCCTGAGTCCTCTGCAACCTGCTTATGCAACGACATTCAACGGATGCCAAGTGCTGACGTTGGAGAGAGCTGTGCTTGACCTACGCGCGGATTTGTTCGCACAGGCTATACACGGCACTTTTGAGAGTACGATGTCATGGAGAAATTCGATCAAAGACGCGACAAGATCCATACAGACATCCCTATAAATCACGATAGCATTGATTGAACGTCCGAAGGTGAACGGGGCGAAGAGTGGCAATATGTAAGCACGGAACGTTTAAGGTATCAAGTTGCAGCCAATAAGAATCGAGCACGCCTGGCATCGGGTAGGTACCGGTTCTTATTCAGCTACACTGCTATAGGTTCGTACTTAATGTCCAGAATGTTGAAGCCCGACACGCCAGAGAGAGAAGAGAAGGGAATGGCCGAAGAATCCGAGAAGCAAGACACGAGAGGGAGAAGCTGAGGAACGTGGTTCAAGCGCAAGCCATAATAGGCCAGTGGGATACAGCAGCGCTGACGTCGGCCGAGCCTCCACAATATATGTCAACGAGTTATGTCTAAATTTTCGTTTCTTTTTTACTTACTATAAAGTCCAGCGCCGTAGCTTAGAAACATCTCAGCTCTTCAAGAGAGACTGAGATGTAAGTCTGTAGATTCTTGTACCGTCAGCGTTAACTGACGAAACCAATAACGTACCTTGTTCTTCTAGACCCTTTTCTCCCACCCTCGTTAGCCTCTCATCGCGAGACAGAACATATCTTTAATTGCCGACCGCGTGCGGTTTGCACTAAGCACTGAAATATTGCGATATCGACTGCGAATTTAATATCAATGCTAACTGAGTAGTCGAGTTGTGTGCTGACTCAGGTTGTGATTAATCATCCAGGTGACGTCACTGGTTCTTATTAAGCTAAATCGCACGAAAGCGGTTTAGCTACTGATGGTCTGCTTCAGCTATCAGTTATTCTGAGTCGCAGGTGTCAGTGAGCACTAGGATGCATTCACACGCACAGGTTTGGTTCTGTCGTTATCCTTATGTTATTCTTACATTATAAGCAAATGGCAGCAACTAATATTCCACCACGGCGATTACCCCACACACAGTGGCTGAAGCAGTGATGTCTGTCCCACCTATTGCTCGTGAATATCGCACTCAGGTACGTGTGCGCTTGCCAGCAGGGGCCGGTATTGACTTGCGGGCGGTGGGGTAGGGTGATGGCCACCAGAATTTGAAGCTTCAATCAGTGGCTCTCTCTAAGCCAAAGGCTACAGAGGTGACCATCAAAATACACGCTGTCTCCTTGCAGGTCTGTCCTTATTAAAGTATTCAACTGCCAAGATTCAACGTACTCTCAGTTTCGTGACCTGATGGTCTCCAAAGGACACTACCCACAGTGAGTATTGTTTATTTTAAAGTTGAATTCACGCTCAATACGGATGTCACAGGCAAAAGTGGGACATCGTTCCTTGTTCTGATGGTGCAGGCGAGATTGTTGCACTTGGCCAAGATGTCAAGGGATGGAATGTTGGGGATCGTGTCTGCCCAAACTTTGCGTTGGACCATATTCATGGCGATGTCACTGAAGACATCAAATTAACTGGACTTGGTGGCCACATCGATGGCGTGCTCCGGGAGTACATCAACGTACCAGTTCACGTATGTGTTCTTTTGACGTCAGCGTCGTATTGGTTGTGAATATCTATTTAAGTCGTTAGTCCGCATCCCAGAACATCTCTCATACGAAGAAGGGTCAACTCTTCCGTAAGTTGATGATGTGTCCTTATCTTGAAATGCTCAAACTTTTGGTAGATGTGCGGCGTTAACAGCTTACAACGCTTGTCTTGGACCCGTCCCCCTCAAAGGCGGAGATTACGTCCTCGTTCTTGGTACCGGCGGCGTTTCAATGTATGTGACAGTTCACTGACAATATCAACCCGTGTACAAGAAAATCTGTTAGGTTCGGCGCCCAAATCGCCCTTGCTTCCGGTGCGACCGTCATTGTCACATCATCCTCCGATGAAAAATTACAAGTCGCAAAGAAATTGGGTGTGCAGCATATCATCAACTACAACAAGAACGTTAAGTGGGACGAGGAAGTCTTGAATATTGTACGTTTAATTTTGACGTCTTCACACAAGCGCGCCTAATATATTTAGACCGGCGGCCGTGGCGTTGACCACATCATCGAAGTCAGTCTGCCTAAAATGCACAATTGTGTCGAGGGTAATCAAGTGTGATATAGGTCGGAGGGCCCAATACTATGCTGAAATGTATCAATGCCGTACGCCATGCTGGGTGGATTCATATCATCGGCTTCGTGTCCGGGGTATGCTTCACATCTGTATCTTTATTAACACCATTAACATTGCTTATTTATGCAGGGCGATAACGGTATTCCCGTAGGCCTCGCGATCTCGAAAGCGATCGTATTCCGCGGAATTTTGATCGGTTCTGTCAAACAGTACGATCTACTTTTCGTATCCCTATTGTACTGATACGGGACCTATAGGTTTGAGGACATGAACCGACTCTTTACAGCGCGTCAAATCCGTCCAGTGATAGACAAAGTCTTTCCCTTCGAGGAGGCTACTGAGGCTTATGCGTACCTCGAGAGCCAGAAGCATGTCGGAAAGGTAGTAATCAAATTGACATGAGGTGTAGCCGTGCAAAGGTCGAGTGTAGATATCGAGCAATCTCGTGTTGTATCTCATACATAAATGTGGAGGATATGTAACAATCTATACGTAACTGTTTCCAGACTTATCTGTACTAGAAATGACAAAGATTCCGGCCGCTGAATGTTGCACAACTTGCGATAAAAAACACTGCCCTGATACCTTGCAGTTGCTAGAGTTCACTACTGACTGCAAGCAAACAACGTCATACAATGGATCACTATGTATAATGGTGATCTTCCCCCTGACTCGGAAGTCTGCTACATGTTAGGTTGCATGTCTCGGACAAATAAACGAGGACCTCTACTCTCCAGGCAGATACACACTGATGTGCTGGTACAAACGCTGCCATAGTACTTGACTGGCCTGACATGGTATTACTACCACTTCAAAAGGGCGTGACTGATCTAAGTACAGTTGACATGCAGCATAAAAACTTAGAGCAGTCGGTAATATTGCTCTTACCCACTTGTTGGATGGAAGATACTGATGAACGCCGCCTCTAGATACGTCGTTCTGATTTGTCCACTGATTCACTAATGCAGAGGACGAGGAACAGGATCAAACAATGAAACATGTTAAAATCCTAGACGTTGTGAGATAGACTTGACTAGGCAGTACTCTTCGTAACCTACAAACTATTGCTCCAACAACTCCCAGGGCCTGGCGAATATCTCCTCAATTCCGTGAAAGAAAGTAAGGATCAAACACTCCAGTGGGACGCTCTCGGGTAAATATTACATCCGCCGTCTCACTCGGGGTTTCGGGAACTCTAGAGGTGTCTTTAGAATGGCCCTTTTGATATCTCCAGCAGAATCGGGCAGGCCCAAACGCTTCAAATCGGACGCTGTTAGCTTGTTGATTTTGCAGCCTAGTAGGGCGAATACAATCAATGGGGGATGAGGATGATCGAGATCAAGCCACACGTACCCAGGGACTTGAATAGCATATTGACTCTACCAAGGCGTGAGCTTGGTAATGACTATTGCTGCTCAAAGACTCACTTTGCCGGTTCCATGCTCAAATCAGAGGCGAGAACGCTCGTGTCGGTTGCAAAATTGTCGACGTGAAGGCATAATGCAAACATGTGCGTTAGAAGCATCGTCCCTTTTTCAGGCGTTTTTCGTGGCCTGAGAAATTTTGAGAGGCATTACTCCGGGGAAGGTATAGAGGACGTACTCCGTGGACCCGCGTGCGGTCTCTGTGAACCGTGATAGGAGTCCATCAATAACGACGCTAGGAACCATTGACAGTTTCTGTTGAATGACATCCTTGTTGATATCTCTAAACGTGGCCTTGTGGAAGGCGATCATTGCAGATATGTATATGAGCATTTTTCTGGAAATATCGCTGTCAGTGGGTTCTGGTGATGAACAACGCCTTTACATACATAATGGTCTTGTTTGGTGAGGGAGAAGCAAACGCGAGCGCCAAATGATCATTAATCCAGTTGGAACGCTTGAAGGGGAGAAGAGCGACTCGCTCGGCACCGGCGCCTGCACTCGTGTAAGGAGAAATGGACAGTGCCTTCCATTCAGGCTTGGGAATTATATTGTGCACAGGGTAAATATCGCTTGGATTGAGAGCATCAACGTCATGCCGCGGAACTAAACGAGTACTGTCTGCATTCGCTTTTGCTTCCTCTAGAGAGGACGTCAAGTATGAAGACAGGAGAAAAGAGAACAAACAGACCTTTCGATGGTAGTGTGGATGTGTTCTTTAAAATACTCTCTTGGAGGTGATCTGCAACACCCTCCATTGCAGAAACGTCGACTTTGTTGCGCTCTTGCGCGCGAATGGCTAGCTTCGCCTTCTTGGTTCCGAAGGTTTCGCCGAGTGCCGCGCGGGCTTCAAGCCGCTGAAGAGTAGAGACAGCAGCAGGTTGGAGACCCTTGAGGGCTTTAACTTCGTGCGTGAGGATATGCAACGGAGCAGCTCTAAGGGTTGTGATGCCAGTGCGTTTATTGTGCACTCCGACAAGATATCTACGAAATAAATAATGGAAACATAAATGTGAGGATTCAATATTCGGCAATCAATGCAGAATGTATGCACGCACCTGCTGCCCAGTGAAGCCCGTCGTGTTTCTTCAGAGGAGTAAAAGTCCACGGCTTCCGTCTCGCCAGCAATCAGCATCGGGATCTCAACGAACGGCATTTCCTCATTGTCTGTCGTCGGCTTTTTTGTGTCTGGCTTGTAACATTTGAAAGGAGTGGATTTTGTGGGCTTGACGGAGGGAAAATTAGCTGGTGGACGTGGCACCACCGGTTTTGCTTGAATTGAAAAGCTTCAACTGTGACGGCCATCTGCACTCACCAAGAACGGGACCCAACTGTGTTGCAGGCTGTTCTGAGAGCGCAAAGGACACCCTTTGAGTGTCATCTAACTCGCGCTTGCGCTTCTTGGAAGTTGTCATCGCAGCCATAAGTGACTGCTTACTGCAAGATCGGGCTCGATATTGCCGTAGCCCGTGACTTTTCACAACACAACACAAGTCGTCAGGTCAGTTTCACTTGCTCAAATTTATATAAACTCATTTATGCCATATTTTACAGCATTTCATACCCGCAGTTTCTATACGACTGTATAGGATCTGATTTGAAGTTGTTATTGTTAACGTTGACCTCACCTCGTCAGAGGTCTTGTTCCCATTTGTAACCGTGGAGTCACGCTTTCAAGCACTTACACCCCTACCACTATGTCTAAATCTCGCTCTAAGAGCAAGAGCCCTCCTGTGGACATTAATCCAAAGCTAGAGGAGGATATCAAGTTAGAAGAATCTCTTTTTCCTTCAATAGACACTAAGCCCTCCAAGCCGGAGCCATCGCCGCCCCTCAAGCGAGAATCTTCTGAATCCGTAGCCAATGTAAAACCCAAACCAACAGGCCCACAGCTCATTGGCGACCTTCCGCGCGCGGAAGCCGCCGCTCATGCAACATTTGTGCAGATATCCGACAACCACTATCAGTATGGGACACTTGGGCGCTCAAGAGAGGAAGGAGAGAGTATGACTTGTGACTGTCAATATGAGCATGGTTGGTCTGATGCCCTCTTCATGAGTAGAGTAGTTGTAGACTCTGAGGCCTTACTGCGCAGGTGTTGACGATCCATCGGATGCCTGTGGGCATGAGTCAGACTGCATCAATCGGCTCACACAGGTAGAATGCCTCCCAGATGACTGTCGGTGTCGGGTTTACTGCCAGAATCAACGGTAAGCTCGTCGTTCCTTCAGTCTTCTACTGCCATTGCTTAACATGCTGCATCCTCAATTGCCGTATTCAGGTTTCAGCGCAAGGAGTACGCCGATATTGAGATAGTACAGACGGAAAAGAAGGGTTTTGGTCTTCGAACGGGCACGGATCTTTCAAAGTGAGATATCTCGTTCTTTCTGAAGCAGTATGAGTCTCTTACAACTGCTAGGGATACATTCATCTATGAGTATGTCGGCGATGTCGTCAGTCACCCTTCCTTTATGAAGCGTATGCGTCAATATGCGGAGGAAGGAGTCAAACACTTCTACTTCATGATGTTACAGAAAGATGAAGTACGTTACCTCACCCTATAGTTTCTCCACAGACCACTGATAGTCTTCCATCTGTTTTCCAGTACATCGATGCTACAAAACGAGGTGGCATCGGTAGATTTGCAAATCATAGTTGCAACCCCAACTGCTATGTCGCGAAATGGACAGTGGGAAAGCACGTCCGCATGGGCATCTTTGCCAACAGATACATACGCAAAGATGAGGAACTCACCTTCAATTACAATGTGGACCGTTACGGGTAAGCTCAGTTCTTTATCGATTTTTCAGGTGAGCTTATGCGTCCAAGACATGAAGCACAACCGTGTTACTGCGGAGAGGCAAACTGTGTTGGCTTTCTGGGTGGCAAGACACAGACTGATATTGCTGGGATGGATGACCTTTATCTCGATGGTACGCCTACCAGCAAATACCTTGCTTTTGATTACCAATGTTTCTGCTCTCTTAGCATTGGGTATCACCGATGAAGTGGAGAAGCTGGGCCTCAAGGGCAATAAGAAAAGGAAGGGTAGAAAGCTTGATGAGGACTACATGGTATACCTTGCGACCATTCCCTCTTTTATGTTACTCACCGTCTTTCAGCCAGAGCTCAAACCTCTTCTTGAGAAGGATATTCCAAAATTGGTTCAAGCAATCCGGCAAACACAGAGTAAGAAAGTCCTTTTCAAACTTCTTACTCGAATCAAGGTATGCCTTCACATCGATCTTGTTGAGAAGTCTAATATATTGTCACAAGATCACCGAGGACCAAGCGGCACTGCGTCAGGTTATGCGTTTGCGAGGTTTCAGTTTAATGCACAATATTCTTGAAGATCACGCCAAAGACATCGATATTACAATCGCCGTGCGTCACTATTCTCAAGTAGGGACGGTCACATAATAACGCAACTGTTACAGGCCTTGGAGGCTATGAGCCGCTGGCCACTTATTCAGAGGAACAAGGTTGATGATTCGAAGATCACCATACCTGTTCGAACGTGTCTCGAGTCGGAAAACGAAACTATGCAAAGACTTGCCCAAAAGGTCATCAATGCCATTCCTCGACTCATCAATTCTCATTCTAACGAGAAATTTGCAGCTTTTGGACCACTGGGACACCCTCGAAATCGCATATCGTATCCCAAAGCGAATTAAAGCTGTAAGTTCACTTTCCATTTACAGTCAGTAAGAGCACGGTATCATTGAAAATATACAGGATGGCGAGGAAGAGCAACCTCCGCACCACATCGCCATGATTGAGTCACTAGAAGGGGAACTCCGCCCACTCAAGAAGCCGAAATGGGAAGATCAGTACGAACAGCACCATTTCCGCATCGCCCCTAAACGCCCACCCTCAACCACTGTTATTGTTCAGCAGGGGTGGTCGCCATCCGTTTACCTTCCGCCAAGGGTTGTTCATAGGCGATCGAAAGACGAAATCGCTGCTGTGATCGCCGCTGCAAAAGCAGCTGCCGAGGCGGAGGCCGCCAAAGCTCCCCCTCCGTCACCTCCTCCAGAGGAGAAAAAGGTGAAGAAAGAAAGACCTCCGAGGAAGACTCAGACAACAGAGGAAAAGGAAGCGAATAAGGAGAAGAGGCTATTGAAGCTCGTGGGCGCCGTTGTCGTCAAATGCATGTCCAAATATTCAAAACAACTTGACCACGACCATTTCAAGAAATATGCTAAGGAGGTTGGTGTCATATTACTTCTCTACAGGAAGATCTAACTTTGTTCCTCAGCTTACGCACGTTATTGCCGAGAAGGAGAAGAAATCTTCCAGCTATAAAGGTGGGAAACTAGACGCGCTGTCTGACGAAAAAACGGCAAAAATCAAGAAGTTTGCAAAGGAATACATCGCTAAGGTGCTCAGGAAGCATGAGAAATCTAAGCGAAAAGCCTCGTCGTCTACTGCACCAGCGACTTCACTCGCGATCGAGGATGATCACGAGGAGGGCGGTGATGTGCCTATGGTGATGTCCGTTGACGAAGCAATGGATCTTGGCGATGGGTCAGAGAGTGAAGTGGATGATGTGGATAGAGGAGGCAATGTAGAAATGCAGGATTTGGAAGACATGCAACATTCTTCGGACGATATTGATCCATCTCCAAAGGAAGGAGTTGCTGAACACCCTCCACAGTCCCTCACCCCAATAACACCACCGGACGCCACTATTGATCCTAGGTTGCGGCATCGGCTTGAAGAGCCAGGGAGCCCTCCAAAATATTGTTGGGACTCAAGTACATAGCACTTACTCAATCACTGTGTCTATCTATCATGCTAAGTATTCGCCGCCTCACTTACCCAGTTATTAGATTGCATCAAGTTTTTTATCACTGGACAAATTGAGCGCATATTCTTGGAATTGTACCAGTTGTGCTTACTCTCGCCCTTTGCCATACGCTACAATATACGTCAGTTGAGTACCACCCACACTATACTAGCACAGGAGGACAATGATCAAGAATTAGTCCATTTATGCAAGGTGTTCACCAGTTGCAGTGGAATACGAGTTTCGCATCATTCCCTCGACCTTCATTCAATCTCTACTACAGACAAGCGAGTTTCAGATTCATATCCATATGAAACAATACTCCTAGGGCTCGTCTCCGCTCACAAACCTTGCTCTAGTAACGCTAAACACTAGCATTTCCAGGTAATCGAGCATCGTTACTGTGCTCACAACGAAAAGATCAGACAAGCCAGCTAGAAATGAAGGAGCAATAAGAGAGAGGTTAGGGATGTTAACACGCAAGGCTCGAAGTAGAACAGTTGATCTCATTTGGTAAGTCAAATGGGACATGAGAAAACATTGTTGGTTTAGCTAGGGGCGGTAGGGAGCAGTTATTTGTCGGACAGAGTGAGCTTCAGCGGTCCAACTTCGGGAGTCTTCTACTTGTGAGTAACGATTACATCAGTGTTGTCAGAGTCTGGGATATATCAATAAATCGAAACATTCGGACGTGGAGCGTCAGATAAAGGCAATGTAACAACTGCGTAAAATCCAATACGTTATTTGAGGGGAGAAACAGGGTAAAGTTCTTTGATGATCGTAGCTGAATTGAAACGGGTAAGAGGGAAGGTCTATTAAAATAGGACCTTACCCTCATGCTCGATTGTTGTCCTCGCATTACCCACATCGAGTACGTATACGTCATGATGGTCTTCCCCAAACGTGTTGCAAACCTAGAAATGGGTTAGAATGTACTTTCATTCCAGGTTGTTTAATCGCGTACTTCAGAACATCGAACTTCAGAAAAATTAGAAATATCATAGTCGCAAATGCAATAAACGGTCAAGTTCAAAAATGCTGGGCATCGTTGTCATCCAGACACGCTGGCACAAAACCAATGGTCCGAGAGAGCATATTACAGTTTTGCTCTTATTCAAATGACCGCATACTTGTCGGCAGAATACTGTTTGGGGCGGTCCGCGCGGAGGCCAATAGCATTGCGCCAGACACTCCCTATATACCAAAATAGCTTTCCAAGTAAATTGACGCCATTAGATTCGAGATTGGTGTGTGAGACGGATATAAAAAGAGTAAAATATGTAAACGAGTGAGAAAATGGAGCTGGGAGGAAACGAGCATGCGTAACCTGATTTCGAAGGGTTTCTGAGTCCTTGCAGAGTACTCGTCGGGAAATCGAGGTGCAATCGCGTGTCACGTGATTGACTTTCGCTTACCACATGACTTCAGTTTCTGAAGTGAAGTAAGCGAAGTCTTGACTCTTGACACGTTAAGCTTTCTTCATCTTCTGTGTACCTCTTCGTAAGCTCTAGATGCTGCCTGTGACTGTGGAGGAGAGCAAGGCTCAGCGTCTTCAGAGGCAGCAGGCGCGATTCAGGGATCGTGGAGGGTCAGTACCCAGTACCCCGTACTTGCTGCAACATGTATTGAACTCATCCCAATCGCCCTCTGCAGTGCATTTGTTCCCTCGGAAAAGAATATCCTTAAAGATATTTTGTTGGCCCGCACTGTATCCGGGGAGTCTCCTTCAAAAGTGACCACGAAGTCACCCTATCGCCACCGAAGCCATAGTACGTCTCCATCAAAGGCCAAACGCAACAAGACAGTCAGCAAAGTCCAAAGGAGCCCTGTCAAGGACAAGGTTTCACGGTTAAAAAACAAAACCGAGGCACCAGAGGGCTTGGTCAGTGGGAACGCTGTGGCAGGTGCGTACAGTACTTCACGCGCAACGTCATCAGTTGATCATCATGTAGGTCCCTCTACTGAGTCTGGAGGCAAAATTTTGAAAGCGCAGACAAAGAAAAAAGCAGGTTCTACTACTCGCAAGGGTAAAGGCAAGGCCAAAGCCAATGACGGTTAGCTTCTGTCACATTCTGCTCAGATTATTTCCCATACTAGTTGTCACCGGTCAGGTAACGATGTCTCAGAAGCAGAAACAACCAAGGTTGAACCCCCTCCAAAGCGCCCGGGACGGCCGCCGAAAACCAAACCTCAAGCTAGTGGTCTTGGCACGTTCATCCTCACTATCTTTTTGCATATGTAGATGATCATTCACCCAGGTATCGACGCTGATTCTGAACCATCAAACCGTAAGACGCGGATCTCAAAGGCAAAGCTACCCGACGTATCTAAAGTTAAAGCCAAATTATCGGAAGCGCCTCCATCAGACGACGAAGGCACTCTGGTGGAAGCTCCCCGACCAAAGACAAACTCTAAACGCAAGCCCGTCGTCGTTACAATCGAATCCGATAATGAGGATGCGCCTATGCCTGACAGTAAACCTGCAACTGCTGTGCCTTTCACGATTCCAAAGTCTGCTCACAAACGGCCCACTGCCAAAGATGCTCCACTCAATCGAGTACCAGCCAAACAACGCACAGAAAATCGCAAGGAGCACTCGGATGAAGGTGACGCCTTTATACATCATGAAATGGAACATCATCTCAACATTGTCATCAACAGCAGGGCCGACAGATGCTTGTCGTGAGTGGAAACCTTCAAAATTCACGGAAGTCGATAAGGAGTCTCCAAACTTGGTGAAAACAAAAACCTTTGGATCTCTGATCGTTGATATTCCCGTGAAGAAGTCTGTTATTAACCCCAAACGCAGCGCGCCTGATGATGTTGGTGGGGATGGGAAACAGCCTTTGAAGAAGCCTAAAGTGTCCAAATCCTCCAGCGCTAAATCTTTGCTTTTATCTAACTCCGTTGCGGTGTTGAAACTTGATGCCGAGGACCCTGCTATCAACAAACCTCATTCAGCTATGAAACAAAACGCAAAGAGGAAGAAGAAACGACCACCGGAATCGGATGACGAAGATCACATGCCTAAGAAAGCTGTTTCAAAGAAGGCAAGATTTGATGAAGAACCGAAGCCAGGGTACGTCCTATACCAAAAACTGACTGAGCGCTCCCATAATCTGTGGCTTCAGCGTGAATATTTCCTCCGAAAAACAGAAAGAGAACGCGGTTCTGTCGAGAAAGCCGAGGACAGGGAAGGTTGGTTCTCTATAGCTAGTGTCTTGATCTTTTCTCACAAGTTGATTTATAGCCCAACTCCAATTCAAAATCCAGAGGTCCGCCTAAGGATGTTCTAGACCGCATTAAGGCAAGCGCTACATTACATCGAATTGACGATAGCGAACCGGACCCGCTTGACTGTCTGTCATGACTATGTTGGGTATCTTTTCGCTCGTGAAGAAATTTATATCATGTATCAATCATATATGTACACGAACACACTACCCACCCTATCTTCACAATGTTGTCAATTATATTCGCTTTGTCACATTTGTCAACGCCGATACACCGGAAATCCGTTGCTCGGTACACCTTGTTCTAAAAAGTGAAAGCACCGGGCTACATGTCACACTTCAGAACTGGGCTGAAATAGCTGAATGTTATCTGACGGACCCGAAAACTTCAGGCAAAATGCCCGCGCAAGCGCGATACATTATCTACCCACCACTTACGTATAAATCTACGCAATCAATGCCAGAAGGAAGTAAAGTTATCATTCTCTTCTATGTTCTATACAACGCCAGATGCAGCGGGAAGAACAGCATCCTCATCACGACCTGTCGTGGTATATCGTATGAGCATGATCAAATAAAAAGGAATGGAGTAAAATTTACCCTCATAGAACTTCTGCAGGAATGTCCGATGTGGCCGCTGGTTATTTTGGAGCATAATCCCATATATGTGGTCCGGTTGCTTCCAGCAGTTCAACGTTTCCTGCAATTCCTGCTGTCCCTTGAGCAATAACACCTCGATGGCGCGCTGGTCTGTCACGTGGCGGTTCTGCTCAAACTTCTGGCGAATTGAATGGCGCAGGTAGGTTGGAGTGACATTCAACGCATATATTGAACAAATCTCGGGAGCCTTGTCAAAAGATCGTTCGGTCAATGTCGGGTAGGAAGCTAGCTCAGTCGATAGCCCACGTACAGCACGGACCCATGCCCTGTATAGGTCAATAGCTCGAAGGCGCGATTCTGCGCGGTTGCTCGAGATGCCCGTCATCTTCGCGAGTCGGGAGGGTATTGTGGTCATGGTCGGCTGGAACTAGGAATTGGTAGCGTCCGCGGCGTAGAACAGAGAATTGAATTGCTGACATAAGCTTTGTCCGAGTCCATATGTAGTTTTATCTTATCCGCCTAAAAGCGATCGTTCTGAATCTCTTGACTCCATCACAACATCACACCCAGGAAAATAAGATGGTCAGAGGCTCAGGTAAAAGTCAATTATGACTGGATCGGAGATGTATCCTGAATACTTGTCCAACAGGCAAGTTTAAGACCAAGCGCGGTGGTGGAAGGAATTTTAGGTGCAATTTGCCCAACGTTGTCATCCTATCGTCCACGCTGAATAGCGTTGTTTAACTTAGCAAACACCTCCAGATCGACGAGAACGGAACTGCTATTTCACTTGATAAACGATGGTGAGTTTTTTCATTGGGGATGATTATAGCATTTGGTTCAATAGTTTGTCCTGATAAGGGCTCCTCGTGACAAGGAGGGTGAGGACGATTCAGATGAAGAGGACAAATTGGAAGAAGAAGACGAAGAGGAGGAAGAGGAAGATGAAGATGAAGAAGATGAAGAAGGGGCCAGCGGCAGTGCTGCACAGCCTGAACTAAGTCGTGCTGAGCGAAAGGCGCTCAAGAAGAAACAAGCGGACCAAAAACAACCAGGGGAGGGAGACAGTGACGTAGATGCAGATCTAATAAACCCCAACCATGTCGAGAAGAAGCTGAATATATCTGACCTTGGCGCACCTCGAGAGCTAACCCGTAGAGAAAGGTGGGTACCTACGCCTCAGGAATAATGTCGCTGACCTTCTATTTCTCAGGGAGGCGAAGGATAAACAAGAAGCCAAGGATCGCTACTGGAAGGTCAGTTTGAATTACTGAAGTAACGTCTTCATTCGACTCACTCTCTTGGCTGTAGCTACATCTTGCTGGAAAGACTGATGAAGCAAAGTCTGATCTCGCTCGCCTTAGAAAGATCAAAGAGGAACGGGAGGCTGCTCAAGCCAAGAGAAAGGCTGAAGCTGAAGGTTTGTTGCAATGTCCACACAAGCCATTCACAACAATACTCATTATCCCATAGCAAAGGCTGCAGAAATAGAGGCCAAGCGCAAGGCAGCTGAGAAGAAGCGTATTTGATTCTCATATTTCAATCATTATCAAGACTCTGTAATACATAGGTTGTGTTGCTTGCATTGCACTCTGTAACTCTTCAATTCTCCTAACAGCAAAGCTAGAAAAATTGGGGTGGTGCGCCGCAGAAGGTCATGTGTGTGACGACTTTTCCGTCTCATCGATTGCCCATCCAGCCAGCATGGCTGCAAGGCCACAAGGAATGTAGAAGACGCAAGATAAGATCGCAAGGGAAGTGACCAAGGGACTCCGAGCAGGCATCGGGAGCACGTCGGGGAATTTTAGGGTACCGCGATGAGGGGTTTCCTCCATAGCTGCAAATAATTTGTCAAGCATCTTGTGTACATCGTCTAATGTCAGGTGTTATGGAGTTAGATCCCGGTAACGTTCCAAAAAAAGCCAAAGTTACCTTCCCGTGGGTCTGAGCCATGATACTGTAGTTTCAGGCTCTTCGAGAAATACCCGCTTCTGACAAATTTAAAATCTGCATGCTCTCGCACACGAGCCCGTACAATTCCTCCAAAAATATGAGTACGTATGAGGCGCATATCGTGCAATGCAACATACCGTCCTCAGATAGTGCAAGGAGAGCCGCTGCAGCGCCAACAACACGGTAGGACCGATCATGCACCAGCAATTTCAGTATCTGCGGTATTCCTTCCAAGATGACCGATTGAAGCTCTTGCATGACAAAGGTTCTTTCAGAACCATGCTGAATCCCGAAAAGAGTGTGGAGGGCTATTGCAGCATTCTGTTGCGAGTCCCACTTCTGGTGGTCCAAGGCCGATACTATGGCTCGGAATATGGGGGTCTTCGATTGCTTAACTAACTCTTGACCATCGGCTGCACAAAATTTCGTATAAATCATTATGCATATAAATGCGCGCTCACGATAGTTAGACATGATGTCCAAGAAATCAAATGCTGCATGATTCAGCGCTGCTTCGCCCCTTTTGAACATAGTACAGAGGGCCGCTGTTGTGTGGGCTCGGAGAACAGCTGCTCTCAGGTCATCTATACGAGGGTGTTGAGATTTCAAGAGGAAAAAAGCAGCAGTGCACAAGCTCACCGTTGCGCATAAGGCGTCCGAGCACCTCTTTACCAGGTTCATTCTCGACCGACCCGTTAAACGATCCTTGTTTGAAAACACTGACGATATAGTCAGGCGCGGATAGCTCAAACATGGCTGTTCTGATGTTTTCTGAAATGCATTGGAGAAGATTCAATGATGACATCAATTAAGAAAAACTAACCGTAGTCCAGGATACGAGACAATGCGTAAGCCGCAAGCAAGCACTTCTTCTGGTTTTTCAAATTATTGACCAGCGTCTCAACGACATCTTCCTTGATTGCGCTCAATCGTATAAATGCTGGATCAATTTTAGTAGCAGAAGGAATGTTATCGTATAAGAAACTCACGATGAGGGAGAATCGATAACATCGCGAGAATAGCTCCGCTACTTGTTTCGTGCTTGCGATTTTTCATCAGCGACGCTAGGTTCTTGATGTGTCCTTTGTGAATCAAGTCTTCTTGAACGTCAACTGGAGGTCTACTAGTCAGGCGCTACATATCAATGTAGTGCATATGTCGTACGGTGCACCGCAAGTTCGCGAAGGATTTGGATGGCAGGATCCTCAATATCAGTTAAGCGATGTTCCAACATGTTGACTAAAAGCGCGAGGAAACCACTTTCTTGCTGCAGTAATCGTTTGCGGAATGTATCTGAATCTTGCAATAAGTACATTAATTAAACGACAGTGACATAAGAAACCGACCGTGTCTTGCATATGCACATATGACATTGCCCACCGGTGGTGAGATGTAAAAGTCGTGTTGCTTCAAATGTTGCATAAGCGTAGGAATTAGCTCCAGGACCTTAGCTTGGGCTACGTCTAAAATGGGCTGTCAAGCATACGTCTGCATTTAAAAGAACAACCGAAAATACCGTCATGGACAAGGGCAGCAAGTATGCGTAAGGCCGCTACCAAAATCTCTTCGTCTGTGATGGGTCATGTTAGCTTTAACATAAAAGCACGTTCCGATCGAAAATTCACGTTCGCTACCGAGAAGATCGGTGATATCATTCGCGGCCTTTTCCGTTACAGCAGGTCGATATGCGGCTGAATATATCAGTCACAAAGTGAATATCATCCCACTGTGCTGAATTACGGACCATGGCGAGCAAGCAATGACAAAGTCTGTGATGCATGGATTTGCACCATCAACGACTCAGTTTCGGAAACCCCTCCAAGGTCCAGTACACGCTGAAATGTTGATTCACTCAGGATCTTATTTCCTGCTGCGGCATGCTTGACGAGCGCGGGAAGGGCTTTGCAAGCTCGAATCTGATCGATATTCTCCTTGCTCTCCAGCATTTTCAATACGTCAACGGCTGCCTTTTCCAAGTATTGCGCGTCAAGTGTGGGCACTACAGAAAGTGAGCGGATATCCATGTAACCAGTTCACTGTGACTTACAGAGTTCGCTCAGTGCAACGGTAGCACTGACACGCACTTTTGGATCATCGCTGTAACGGACCAACTCATTTAACTGGCTCTCCCAGCTGTCTGATCCTCTAATCGCAGCCCTTCCTTGATCTGTAAAGTACTCAGAAGGTAAGTCGCAACAAAGAAATAAAACACTTACCAAATGAAGCCATAAATGCTAGTCGGTCAACTGCATCGAAACACTCCACTCCATGCAACTGGATATCTCTTAAAAGTGAGGGCACAGTTGATGCATCAAAGATATCCTTCTCCCACAGTTGACCCAGTTTGGAAAGTCGATCTTGGCTGGCTGGATCATTCCAGTACATCAACTCTGGCCAGACATCAAAGTCCTTCCAGAATTTGGCCTTTGCTCGATAGTTGCCTTTGAAAAGGACGGAAGCGTGGATCTTCTGTCCGGGGAGAATGACTCGAGGCGCGCCACGGTGGAGCCTTCAGAAAATTTGAGTGAATTCACTGATAAAAAGGCTCACAACACATACCCGGATGTGTGACTATCTTGAGTCCCATAAACAACCCGCTTGACAGGAGCGAATTCGAGTAACCACCACCCTTTCCGTAGTGATTCGAACGTCCTCTTCTGCAAGTCGTCCATTTTCCAGACGACCTCCGTGGGTTTCACCCTCAAGCCTGCCTCGACAGCCTCCTTTCGCATCCATAGCAATGGAATGTCACCTGATTGAAGCTTCTCGTTGAGCCGATTACCTCCGCCACTGAAAATCACTGTTATTAAATCAAAGGTGCAGAGATTTTGAGGTATTTGACGTACACGTCCGAGTGACTACCTGCAAACCAGACCTCCTTGATGCGCTCGGAATGAGATCCTTCTGTCTTTGCACCATGGATATATTCCGGGAGGAATTTGACTCGCCGTTCATCCAAAGCAAGGGCATGTCTGAAGTAACACATATGGTGGTCACCATCAGTGGTCGCAGGTAGCGTTTTCCCCCTCACAACGCCAACTGAAGATACAGTATCCCTGGACATGAATAAATAAACGATGTCAACCACGTTTCATGGGTCAATCTCTTACCATACGCCAATGAAATGAATGTGGACGTGCGGTCTGCAGAATGTGCTCTTGAACGTCTCAGCAAGCTCATTCGCCCAGGCATGTTTGCGCCGAAATTTTTTTCTCTGTGAAATCTTGTCATCTATTTTTGAGTACAGCTCGAAAGCGCTAAATGTTGCAAAGATGAGAAGGAAGCGATGGTACGGGATGGGAGTGTGCCTACAATGGTATTTGCTCGTTGTTGCCAGGGAGAATCAAGCCGACCTGGAGTTTAAAAGTCCACATTAATGTCCCTTTTCGGTTAGCACGTCAAATCAGACGACTCACGCGGTGTATCATTCCAGCGATTGCTCGAGCCTGGTAAGCACCCCTGGAAAAGCCTATGACAAGTTATAATATGAGGCATCATTGTGTCTAGCACAAGAACCTACCGAAAAGGTAAATCCTATCACCATCTTGATAATTTTCTGATATCCATCGATAGGCAGCCAGTATCACTCTTTCGAGATTCCTAAAATATTGCTCGATGATGCTATACAGAGTTGAACCACCCCACATACCAAGCTATAAGCAAATCCACCTTGTTACTCAGCCAATAATGAACATATGTAAGAGAGCGCCACGACGGCCGGGCGTGAGTGCCCACTCCGCTGTTGTAATAAGTAAGTTGAGTTTCGGATTTCACAAGTTGGCTATAGAGTTCGACAACATTGGTGTTCTGCGGAGTTGTTAGCCAAAAAAAAAGGATCAAGTACCTACATACGCACCTTCAATCCAAATCGGTTCGACGATCCATCAATACAGACTACCAAATTCCTACCCTCCTTGTGTTTGGAGTACGGACACGTGTATTTATATGTAGGGTAGATTGTGGTTGCAGAGCTTGGACAAGACACATCAGCGGTGAGCGGTGGCTCTGTTGCAAAGGGGAGCATGTTTGCAACGTTGGAGAAGCTCTGCATAGGGTTCCGAACCTTATTATGCATTTATCGGGCGCTAGAATGTGCGTGCAATGTACGAGCGCGTAATGGTTAGCGCACTTCTTGATCAAAGATTAGCGCCATGACTCATTCGAAGTATCATGTAATATACGCCCTCGAGCTAACGCCTTTTGAGTATCTTGTGCGGAATATGGACGCGCAATAACGAAACGTTCAATCAGATGGTTCTATGGAACATGTTTCACGGAATCAGCTTCTCGAGAAGGCCACCTGAATAGCGGGGGTCGACGTCCTGGTACAATGAGCATTAGCTTCAATGGCAAGAGGTCGCATGTCATTGTTAAGGCCTTGAGGCAGCTCACCAGAAAATTACACAAGTACGCCCAATAACCAAGATCCCTCTAGTTGGTCGAGGGAAATGTCGGATCCCGGGCCTAACACGTAATTGGCCACATTAGTCATATTAATGCCGCCGACGTGCTTGTTCAATTCATTCAGCTTGGGTTCATTACTAGTAAGGAGCCGAGTTTGGCAAATCAATCGAGTTATTTGCACTTGATTTACATAAATCTCACAATAACCACTTCATTTCCGCCTCAAGAAAGGCCGGACATGTCGCACTGCAGTAAACATGATAATGATAATAGATACAGTCCACTGTCAACAGCAGGAGTGGCCATCTGCTATATCATGTCACACAAGAACAGAAACAGACATCAGTGGGTAGTTACAAGCACTGGGCAGTGGTTCCTGCATATGCGTGAGTGATGGTAAGATAATCATCACGCAGAATATTACTGTACCTATAAGACTGCATGTCCTCTACAGCTTCTCGACGCAAGACCGTCCACGTGACCTAATGATGCGAACAGTGTCACACGTCACCATCCGAACTCACGCGGATACACTCCTTTCCTCCCTCCTCATTACTTCACTACCGTCGTCGATCCATATGGTCCCAGTTCCTGTTACTACAACAAACTCGTTATCTATGTCCACTTTGAATCCTTTTCCCTCGTTACTGACACACTATTCTCAATGTACCGCTGTCAACTCTACTTCGACCTTTCGGTTCTGCTCTATTCCTCCAAGTGCGACGTCACCTTATTCTGCCCTTGTCTCCACATAATCGTTCGGCTCATCCACCATCGAGGACCCTTACCGTTCTCAGTTATAACTAGCCCATGTACACTCTCGTATCTACAGCGAATTCTATCAGAGATTCCCCGCTCGAAAGCACCTCAAAAAATCCTTGAAACGTCTCGTCCTGTTACTCGTCTCAAAGGTCTAGTCTTACTCGTATCCTAACTATGCCGATCTGTTTCTTGTCACCACCCATCTCGTTCAGTTCACAATTCCCTGCCGAATTCATACTCAGCCTTACATATCTTTGTGTATGGAAGCAACCGTGGATCGCGTGTGATACACCACCATATTTACAAAGTTTGCAATTTTGTTTAGTTGAACCGCCAAATGCTCATCCCCGTCATGTATGCTGGATCACTGATTACTCAGACCAATCCATCTCCAAACTACTCAGCAGACTTCACAAATCACAGGCTTTCTGGTTATATTGGTCATACTGACATACTCACGGGTCAGCAATCTCAAATGGAGCCAAGGCAGTGCGCAGTTCAGAACGCAGAACAGCCCGGCGGCAATGACGTCGAGAAATAATATCGGCGCATTGGCCGATTATGACCCTCAGTAAGATATAGGCGATAGAAGGATAAATGGTATTGCTCCCCAAGAACAATAACACGTATTGTAACTATAAGACAAATTATTAAGATACCGAAAAGGGACTGAAACAAAGACGCACTGCAGTATTAACTCTAGTGTCTATTTGAGCTTGGAGAATAATTTTGGTGCAGCACACGCCTTAGCATCATGTTAAATGAGAACTTTCGAGAGTAAGGACAGAATATACGCACGTCGGCACAGTGCATCATGCTGTATGTGACGCTGTCAACAAAAATGTTAAGAGGAGGAGAAAAGATACTCACTGGACTACATATGAAGTAGCCGGTATAGGAAAGATCAATATGAATGTCATGTAGATAAAAACATAGGTGACCCACATCTACAACCATAGTATGTGAGTGTTATGTGAGATTAATATTCAAATACCAACTCACAGTTCCTCGACGCAGTCCTCGCCTTTAAAACCTTGCCCCGACTGCACCTTCTCCTGGCAGTGTTCGAAATGTCTTGTTAGAGAAGCACATGCTGCTGAGTTTTTGCATTCCTCTATAATGGTAGGGTGAATCTATAGACCAAATGACATCAACAGGAGGAAACAATGTTTGTATCCAAAATGGAGACATACGTCCTCAGCTTCCTCTTCCTCTTCAGACTCCTTCGATGGTTCCCCTACCTCAGCAACTTCCTCCTCCTTGGTTTCGTCTTCTGGCTGCTTCTCCTCCGGTGCATCACCGTGCACGGTATTGAAAAAAGACGAGAAAAACGATGTCACAGACATGGACGCGACTGACTTTACAGTTAGACTCTTCACACGAAGGAACAACTTCGCGAATTTCCGGGTTGAGGCCTTGAGGCGCCGCTTCAACTAATCTACACGGGAGATTCCGAGTAGTAATATTATATAGCACTACTACTAGCAGTGACTAGTAGTACTGATCACGATTACTGATATCAAGTCTTGGTCATTCCCTTGCGTTTTAGAGGTTACAACTCGTGAGATCAAGTCAGCTTATCTTCAACATTCTAGGATCTATATTTTACTTCAGAGGCTGTTGCTGGTCATTGTTTCCGACGACCTGCAACTGGGTTAACACCGCGGCGCGATGCCGCTTTCACTTTGAAGCTTCCACATTCATCTTGCTTCATGTCATTAAAATAATTTTGGCGGTCACTGAAAGCTCAAGTATGGTAAGTATAATCCTCAGGAGCTGCACATAGGGGTACTAATCCTCTCGGATGTCAATCGACGCAGTAACAGTGAACCACGCCTTTCCTGTCATTATCTCATCCGTGCTGATAGACTTTAATTTCACTGCTATTCAGGACTACATTTTACACTGTACCTCTGTATATGGAGGCAACTGTAAGGCGTCACAGGGCCTCGGTTGTGTAACAATCGCAAGCTCAGCGCTTTTGGCTGACGGAACTACCTGGAGCCACCGCAGCAGGTGAGCATGTGCACTTTAAGTTTCATACTGTCAACTAGTAGTCATGGGGCTGCGAAGAAGAATTAATAAGATGGGCGTCCGCAGGGTTCAACAACTCTCGTTCCAATTATACTACTTATCTCTTGCCGATAAGCCTGACCGTGTGCCTTACCCCTCGAACACATTGGTATGGGTGAGTCGAGGATAGTATATATATTTCGCTTCTTTGAAAAGTGGTGTCGTAACCTTGAGTCCAATTCTGCCTAGTGGTTTGACAATGGCGACCGCAGTTTCTCAGGACCAGGACCAAATAGCTTATACACAGTCCATATCTTCTCACTTGGAGAAGGAGAAGAATGCCATCACCGCGGACATTACCTCCGTGTCTGGCGGCTCTGAAGGGCTAGAGCCGCACGTGCAATCCATGAACACAGATGATCCATTTCCAGAGGATCCGGATGCCCCTGTTGAGCACCAGCAGCTAACTGTTCGAGCCGTGCTGGTTGGCTGCATGTTGGGAAGCATTATCGCAGCCAGCAACATCTACCTGGGTCTCAAAGTCAGTTATTCTTTTGCTATACGAGATACGCGCTTATCCTTTCGTGTAGACGGGATGGACGTTTGGCGCATCATTGTTCGGTT
>MU172918.1:202794-222630 GCA_016695475.1 Suillus decipiens | reverse complement strand
ATTCCACCGTCTTCTGGATACGCTGCCATCGCACTTGGATTGGTGGCCGTCATTTCTGTCGTGGCGAAGTATACAGTGGTTCCTCCGAAATATCACGACTTCATACCGTGAGTGGTTTGCCACCGTGTTCCTGCTTCATCTAACGTAGAAACGAAGCAACTTCAACGCTATTGGAATTGGATTCATAATGAGTATGTGGTCTATGTCTTAATGTTTGGCTCCCTTGCTTATTTTGCAGATGTCTGCACGTACCCTCTGGCAATGTTTTTCGGCTCAACTATTGCATTTTTCTGGAGAAGAATGTGCGTATCATGATTTTTTTGGATACCCTAATAGCTTCTTCTGACATCTCATACAGGTTCTTCAACAACTACCAGATGTATTGTTTTGTTGTGGCGGCGGGTTTCATTGCAGGGGAAGGTCTTGGTGGTATCGTGAACGCAATCTTCACGATTTCGGGCGTTTCTGGTGCGACGTACGGGACATCCGTCGGGTGCCCCGGTGGTGTTTATTGCGGATAGATGTTATGTAGGACTAAAGTCTAGATACAGGCTGTTTCTCGTTCCCATGTCAAGTGATACAGAGCTTCCTGCTGTCTTCCTTCTGCTCATGCAGTAGACTACATGAGTCGTGCCTGCGATCGTATCTTATATTCAATTCATCCAGCAGTACAGGGAAGAAGGATAACAAGCGGCAGGCTTGTGTTTGTGTGTGCGTGACTCCTCACTGTCTGTCATTAGCCGTTCTTCCACTTCGATCTCATCGACATCAGGAAACTCTCCACTGTTAGTTAGAACAAGTTATCCTAATTAGACAATTAGAAATATACATATACTCGGTCACTTTCAAAAAGCAGGTCAGAAGGGGGCGAGCAACCGAAATGAAAAAATTACCCTGCGAGACAATATCAGGGGCCTGGTCGGAGGGCACTGGGTAGTTGAAAAACATGTCAGAAACCCAATCATCAAGCAGCAAAAATGAGTGAAAGGAGAAAACATTGAGACCGCATCCATCCTCTTTCGCCGAAACTACTTGGAGGTACTACTCCCATCACAGCCGGACGGGCACACTAGAACTTCGTGTGGGTACTCTGGACAACATATATCAGCATCCACATGCTGTAAAATATGAACACAGGTAAGGGCCTGCGGAAATCTAGAATACATTACAGCCCAAGGTTCTCTTGAGGTATGGTACTGATTAGTTTTTCACAAGCGGCCAAGATCATATTTCGACACATCACATCCATGACATAGCTCCTTCCAACTCGCCCAACACCGTCACAGTCCATCGAGATGCAAATCTTCACAATTCTTGCAGCACCATCCAAAAGAGCACCGTCGAGCATAGATCCAAGCCTGTCTTTCGGTCCGCCTGTGCTCACGCAAGAGTTGATTATGTGACACAGGTACCACGTCGCATCTTTCCGCGCCAGAACCTCGAGCCTATCCTTTCTGCTGAGCACAGTTCTCCGTCTGTAGGGACGCGACGCCTGCGATGATTCCGGACCACGAAACGCTTCCTCCGGTGTCGCGTTGCTGTCTATAGTCCCGTCGGCACCGATAGTAGTTCCTGTGGAGTACAACAACTCCAACGCCCGAATCGATTCCAATGCTATGCGCTCCCTGATGCCAGCCGTATATCCAGAGTAGTGGGGTGATATTGAGTCTAACGTGTTCAGGGCCTCGTCAAGAAGAGTCAAGAGGTCCATACGAGCGTCGGGAACGAGCGTCTGGCTTGAAGATTTCGGCACCTTCTCATTTTCTTTGCGGCTTTTTGGTGTCCTCTTAGCCAAGTTTGTGTCTAGATGGTGCACGACATATGCTTTGGATAGGAGAGTGAAGCTGCAAACGATGGTGACAAATAGGGTGTCAATGAGGCGAGATACAGCAATACTGCTGGAATTGCTATTATCTTGGTAGAAGAGGGCTGGAAGAGCGACACGCAAGACGTACACCAAGAGTGGAGAGGCCATTGCGATTCTCAACTCGTTGAGTTCTAATGGAACAGACGACGCCGAGATATTTTGGAGGCCTATGAATTTACCGATAGTGTCTATTGTGCGTATGATCGCAGCTAGCAGGCGCGAGTTGCATTGTGGGTCGTTACCTGTCTGCAAACTTACCGAGTCGAGAACACTTTGGAGGAAGGTGAATGCTGCGGTGAGGGATGGCGATGATTGGTCTATTGCATTGAGGCGTTCTTCCCCAAGTCGTGAGTCAAAAAAACGAGGCGAATACGGGAGATTCGTACCTCCCCGCTTAGCAGGCCAGTCGTTGTCCTGAAGTTGAAACTCCTGAGTTCTACCAGCTTTCTTCGTTTTCTTCTTTGGGGGAGCAGCGTCCGAGTTGCCTTGCATATCCTTGGTTGCGTTTTGCCGCAGACGAACGAGTTCTACAAAATGACAATAAGGCTTGCGAAGAGAATGGCATTCGAAGACTCAAACATACCTGCTTCACTGTCTTCCTGCTTCTGTTTCAGGGACTCGAGTTCTCTTTCGAGCGAGAGCGCATGACTCCTCCATGTACCCTCATCGTACGTTGCCTGACTATCGTCGGACAAAGAAAAATGGGACTGAAGGTCGAGGAGATAACCTGCGTAGCCATGTAATAGAAGTCTGTGAATGAGCCTCAGCTGAGGCAGTAACATGAAGCAACTGACTTGGGATGGACTGGTCCTTCGGTTTGTGTTTCAAAGCGGTGATTGCCTAGGGAGGAAACAAATAATAAACCACTTGACCATTGACTGTGCGAGATATCGATCGTACGATGGCAATGCGGACTAAAATCTGGGGCGAGACCGGCCGCATGTCTATGCAACTCTAGCTGCCCCGTATTAAGATAAGACGATTAATTGGAGGATTAATGCTTGGAGTAACAGTAGGGCCAACTTGCCAGATTCGGATATTTAGGGCCATGCTGGAGTCGAACGCACGTACAACGCGCATACAGGATCACATGATAACTGTTACTGCGCACACCTCTAGGCTCTGGCTATAGTTCACCTCTAAGCAGTGCCGACGTGGTTCTGTCTGGCTCAGGCTGTGCAGTCACACTGATATGGACCGAGCCGCATACTATAGCCTCACGGTGTCCTCCTGCAAGGACTCCAAGCTTCTGCTGGTCCTTCAACCATATTCCACCACCATCCAGCGAGTTTTCCACAACGGAATAGATTGAAACGCCCATCTGTCCATTCGATTTTCATCACCGTCTTCGTACTATCCATCAATCGACAGCTGGGTGGTTCCACAACGCAGTTTTGTTATAACTTGCAAGAATATCCGTATGTCATCCCTCTAGATAACTGGATTGTTTCTCGGTGGAGAACTCTATTCGGGAGAAGAGCAACTGATATCTGGAAGCACATAGAGAGGAGTTCGTTGAGGAGAATCCAAGTATGGGAGACAAACACGTTATCTCCCTTTATCTCATAGGCACGTGCACTCTACATTTACCGTTCATGAAAAGTGCTAAACGAGTCTATTCAAGGGTACATATACCTACATCTAGTACATTGCACGCTTCAATTAGACCGTCCCAATTTCGAATCGTGACAAGACGTCCTATGTCATCGTGGTTTTGGCAGGGAGAGCTGTTGTTAGTTGGTGTTGGGCATGTTCTGCAGGACAACATTCACTCGTGTCTCATAAACTTTCTCGCTATCATTTGACCCAGGACCCAGAATTCACCTTTGGCGCAGATACAACATGTATGAAATCAAGATCGAGTATCTTCTACTAGTGGATCAACGCCTCTGCAACTTTCATGTCCGTGCGAGTGCCATCTACATCTAGTTGTGATGATTCGTCCCAATGTAAAAATCTAGAACGGCTGGCGTTTTCCAGTCTTTGTCGGGGCAAGATAGGTATAAGTACTTTAGGGCCTATGATGGTATATGTAGTAGTTGTTCTTCCCTCACTATGGTAGTAGAGACCAGAAGAATTGAAGCCGTTCCCACTATGAGCCAAACTCACTAACGCTTTCGACCGACATTACACCTTCCCGGCACGTTCTCCTTGTACAATGCACAAATAACATATACTCGAAGCTTGGATGAATTCGTGAAAGATACTAGAATGGACGATAGCACGATAGAGATGCGAAAGATAAACAGTATGACTCGGAAGTGATCGATCGATCCTACGATTGGTGTTACACAGGGTTGAGAAAATCCAAGGCTACAATAAAGGTGCACTGACAGATCAAAGCAATACGACATAAGAGAACTATACACCGATATGAATGAAAACCATCCTCTGCTCAAGCGGCACCGTCGTCTTCACAGCATGAGTAGCACAGTTAAGTGCCCAGGCCGCCCTCGCACAATTCATCACACCGCGATACTTCGGATCGAACATATATTTGTAGAAAGCCTCGACGACGTGTTTTGCGACAGCATCGTTGACCTCCCACAGCGTGCCAATGACACTTTTGAACCCAGCAAACTGGAGACCAGCTGCAAGGTGAATCACTTCGTCGGGCGTCTTCTCATCCCCGACGGCGGTATGACAAGCGGACAAGAACGCAAACTCGGCGTACGGAACGTCTCTCTCCATGATATCGAGCAGCGTCAGATGTTCATCTTTCATGACAAAATGCGAATTGTAGGGCTGATCAGGGTCTTGCTAGCCATGACAAGCGAGGTGCACCCAGGTGTTCTCTTCTAAAGCTTGCAGTGTACCTGCTCGTGTGGCTGCATCACCAGAAATAGTGGTACGGCTGGCAGTTTCAGGGATGAGCTTTTGGACAAGCTCGAGCTCGCTATCGACAGCCAAGAGTGTCTTGCCCCTCCCTGCACTCGGTTGACCTTGTCCGATTGTCGCGAAGGACGAAGTGACACGCTTCTTCACCATCTGTCTAGACCTGACCAGAGCCGAAAGTGTCGGCGTGTAAGAGCAGATGTAGAGATCCTCTAGGCATGGCTCCTTAGAGCGATCTGCGTTCGTTTTAAACGGGTGAGCTGCGTGCAGAGGAATGGACGTGAAGGCTGCTGTTGGACACAGCCAGATACGAGAGTGGGATTTCAGTTGCAGGCCCTGCTGGAGGACGTTGACAATGGGTAGCATAATCTCGTTCCATACTGTCCGCAAGAGGACTATTAGATCGTTCCGTGGCTCCTTTGGCTCCATCTTAGATGCGTTTCGTATCGCTCTGGCGAAGCGATCCTTAGATTATTCAGTTCTGTGAGAGAGACAGACGGCAAGGGAACATGATGGAGCTCTCCCGACATTGGAACGATGATGGCGCTGCATGAGTATTCACTGGCAATGAGGATGATGACGGGGCCCTGGCACGCTGCCGCTTGTAGGTCCTCATACAAAGGTGGGAGCAGGAACCGTGAGAATGCCCGATGACTACGTATCTCAGCTACCATAGCTTCCCATTGTCTCGTAAGTCTCCTGTACTCCGTTGCTGCCTGATCAGCAGCAGCTCTCTCAGTGATAGTGGCAGAACTCTGAGCAACATTGGAAACAAGCTTGCTTAGCTCCAAATATTTGTGCGCCAGCTCCGAAGTGGCTGACTCAAGGACTTCAACTGGAGTCTTGAGTCGAGAGGCCAGCGACCATTGCTGGCCACGGCCCTGCTCTACCAGTTCGACCGCGCGTCGAATATTGGAATGGCGTATGGCACATGATGCTGCATCTACAGGGAGTGTTCTGGCATAATGGAAGGCAGCGGCAGCTTCGCGCCGTGAAGTTGCGGACGATCGCGTTGCCAAATGAGCATCCAGAAGCTCAAAAAATGCCGAGTAGGCCTCCAGTGCGGATCCATGACCATGCTGCTCCACTGCAACAGTCCAATTGTATGCCTGAATGATGCGTTGTGGGAATCCTTGAGTAGAATGTTTTGATGCAAGTCTGAAATTCTCCATAGCAAGCGACAAATCAGCTGGGTCGTGTAGAATTCAGTAACGAGACAAATAGGCCACCTGCAGCCACGCATAGCTGAAACACCTGTCCGGGTGCAGTGAAGGCAAAAGCGCCAGTGATTCTTGACAGAGTTGAATGGCCTCCTCAACATCCTGATTCTCCCGAGTGTGCGTGAAAGGAGAGCAGAGTACCCAGCTCAAACCGAAAAGAGTTCTATGGCACTCTGGATGGTCAAGCCTCCTTAACCGAAGGGATTTGCGATACAGATCAATGGCCTCGTTAAGATCTTCGCTGACATCCAATTTGTCATATCTGGTTTTGAGCGCAAGGGCAAGGTTGCTAAGCGTGGTGTCACGATGTGGATGGCGAGGTGGGCGCAATGTCAGTGCCTCACGATAGAGGCTGATAGTTCGGGTGATGTCATCAATGTTACCGCATTTATTGAAACGGGCAATGAGGGAGCTCCCTAGATTGTCCAATGAGAAATCACAAAATTTGTACCCAACAAACTGCAGCGCTTCTTCATACAAAGAGATGGCCTCATCAAGGTCATTAGGTTTGCCTTGGTGATGAAAGCGGGCACTGAGTGAGGAGGCCAAGTTGTTCAGGTAGTTACCGCGGTCAGGATGACCCTCGGGGCACAAAGAGGCGGCTTCATGATGAAGGTGAATGCTCTCGTCTATATCATCAATGTTGCCGCATTGTGTAAAGCGTATGAAGAGAGCCCATCCAAGTTTGTTAAGGACTTTTGGACGGTGTTGTTGGCCCAGAGGACAGAGCTCGAGTATGTTTCGATGAAGGTGGATACCTTCATCAGAACCGTCAATTGGAAGACTGCTGATCACATAACCGAGCGTACTGTCTACGCCGATGCTACGAAGAAAAGTGCCCTCTGGACAGAGGGGCAGTAGCTTGCAGCATAGCTGCGCGGATTCGTGAATGTAGACAGCAGTAGACTCCTTGCTGTAGCGCCAGATCAATGCTGTAACGAGATTATAGAGGGATGATGTGTGATCGGGGTGACCCTCCAGACGCAATGCAAGGGCTTTGCGCAAGAGGGAAGTGGTGGTATCAATGTCTTGAAGATCACTTCGAATATAGCCTTCAAGGCGCGCAACCGCGAGGTTGGTGAGAGCTGCCGCATGATTGGGATGGTCGACCGGACATTGGTTAAGAACAAACTGAAAATGCTGGACAGCATTGTTCAGGTACCAGCGAGACAGCATCCAGCTCGTCATGTATTCGGCAAATCGTGCATGGCCTGCATCTGTTTCTCGACCAATTTCGCAGTCTATGAGGGACTACAATTGTTGTATCGTCAGCAGAAGCTAAGGAAACAGATGCTAACGTCACTCACATAAGGCAGCGGGCCGGCCTGATCGTTGCAAGTATGTACAACGGTGGCCTTCAGTGTGAGGGAAGGGCGGACATGACGAACAGGTGGGAAAGCTAGATCTATGAGATGTTAGTAGATGTGCATGAATGAAAAGTAAGTAACTCACCAAATGGCTCATCACCATGGCCAAGTAGTTCATCCCACGACATTTGGAGTTTCCCGATGAGCTCTCCACTGCCTAGCATTCGATCGACCTCATAGGATGCCCTGATCTCTATTGATAACGCAGGTGGGGCACATGATCTATAAACCGAAGATCAGTTATTGCATTAGGTCAGAAAGCCTCCATGAACTTTACAGGGTGACAGTACTGCCCCACACCACTGATTCTTCAGACGATAAGACTTTGGTAGCTGTTATCCAGCGTCTCTCGGAGTCGACATTGATGGAGACGTAGATTCCAGCAGGTATGCGCTCAGAAGGGACTTGAATATTTTTTCCGCTAATGACTGTAGGTAGAGTATGAGGATCATGAAGGAGATACGAAGGTAGCATGGAATACTCACCCTTGAGTCTAGTATATTGGCTTGAAAAGTTGCTACGTCTGGAGCGAAAAAAATGACGACGAACAATACGCAGCATCGGAAGTCGAGAAAGGTTCTGAATAAATGGGAGGGGAAGACGACGGGAAAGGATATGGGAAGTGGATGGAATTCGGCTGAGGGGAGGTTAAGGGTTCAGGTCATGCTGCACGTGTACTTACACATCGTCAAGGGCTGTTCGATACGATAGATGCTGGTATGAATGCGAGAGAGATGGCCAGCTACATAGTGTTAGCGGGAGAGCGTGTACTAAGAAGCACATTCTTCAAAGAAAGCAGCCGGTCAAGGGATATGCGAGTCTTGCTGGTCCTGAACGAGTCGTACTTAGCCCACAATGCAAAATTTATAATTGACACATCGGTGGTTTGGGAGTTTTGCACTATGCAAGATTTGTTTCGAAATGTGATTGATAAATTTGGCATTCTTACTATACATTTTGATGCAGCGAAAATACAAAATTTGGAAGGGTGGGAAAATCATGAGTGAAATTCTACATTTCGTACACCATTTTGACACATGAAAAGAAAGTAATTTAATCAACAGTGAGATTTGAATCAAAATGTTTGATCATTTTGATTCAAATCTTGCATGAAGTAAAACTCCTTTCAAACTGGCAAAATGTGTTTTTAAATTTTTATTTCAGATTTTCCCGGGATTTTACCCCATGCAAGATTTGAATCAAAATGATTGAACATTTTGATTCAAATCTTGCTGTAGGTTAAATTACTTTCTTTTCATGTGTCAAAATGGTGTATGAAATATAAAATTTCACCCAGGATTTTTCCACCCTTCCAAATTTTGTGTTTTCACTGCGTCAAAATGTATAGTAAGAATGCCAAATTTATCAATCACATTTTGAAACAAATCTCGCATAGTGCAAAACTCCCAAACCGCCGATGTGTGAGTACATTTCACAAGGTAATAGAAATGAAAGAAAGCGCTGGAAACATCATTAATTTGACATTCTCATTTCGATCACCCCAGGCAAAACTCTGAAACCGCTGGTGTGTTACTTGAACGTCTGAATTGTGCCGTCTCTGAAAGCCTATTGCTTCTCACAGCCGTCACAATTACAGTCTGTACACTGTGTGCACTCACTTTTACTCATCGACAACTGTACTATTAGGAATGAAAGCCCTACAGACTCCTCTATCTTTCTCAAAGCCCAGCATTTTAACTAAGTGAGCAATTGTACTGGAGACTTTTCGGATTGATGGGAGGTTCAGGTTAGTTACGGAAATTGGGTCTGGATCGCATGGTGAGTCCTCTGCTTGTTGCTTCCCTCTTACATAGCGACCTCACTTTCAAGAAGTTATTCCGTGCATCCAAAAGTTCGGGTCATGAACGTTCACGGAAACATAGCGTCCAGGCAATGCTGTTCCTCCACGCCAGTTGTTTCGGGATATGGTCCAGTGCCATCTTCTGCGCACCAGGAATACCCCTTAGCACATTTTTAGTTTCATGCCTACACCTCACACTGCGGACATTTATGGTTCTCGAAGATTACTCCGCTGCTCTCATAATGCTCCGCGCATTCGATTATTTTAGGTTCCAGCTGAACCTACAGACATATTTGATCGTCATCACTAGTCTTGCATTACGAATGAAGCACGAGCTGGGACATGTCTGCAGGGCTGCTCAGTACCGCTTTGCAGATCTCGTCATGCACATGAGACCTGGGGAGCCCCCAGACGTTGACGTGCTGCAGTGGAGGATTCAACATGGGGAACCTACAGTGAAACTATCTGGTCCCGCCTGCGTTGGCCCTGAAACAGTCACACACCTCCTCACCCTCGGGGAGTCAAATTCTTCATCCCGGTCTGCGATCGCTCATGCAGGTCGCAAGCGATTGCCCACATCTACTATCCCAACTGTCGACATGCTCTTAGGAGTTACGCCTGTCCCACCATTCCAGGAACTTTCGCTCGCACCGCTCGCTCGACTGTTGAGAAAAATGATGTTTGTAAACCTTTTTAGGAAAGCTGCGGGCGGTAAAAGAGAGGTCTGGGATTGGAAAGTGGCAGTGGGTCCTATTTTGTTGGGGGCGAAAGAGGAGATGTGGCGCGACTTTGATCCTCCTCTGGCATCACGATCAGCAGCAAAGCGAAAGCAGAGAGGACATATTGGAGCTAAGAAAGGTCCGTTGCCGTCGTCGTCATCGAGAGTCAGAAAGATAGTTAGACAAACAGACCCTTCAGTTAATGCAAGGACATTTGATAGAACTCGATATCTGAGATGTGAATGCTTATAATCACGTGATTTAAGTAAAATTCGTTGTCTGTCTCATTTATGGATTCGAGCCATTGACCCGGTGAGCATAGCATGCCTCAAAGCAAATCGGAACGCCCTCATAAACGTGCAAAACTTGAGCAAACCTCACGGAACGCGTATAAATTCTTGAATGCGATCGATATCAGACGAGCTCTGCAGAATTAAGACCAGAATGCTCAAATAGAAAGTGCATAATAAGCGTAGGCTTTTGATCGTCGCTGCGAAGAATATCCACCCGGTCATGTAGCCCTGTCTGCATTGCGTTCGACTCTGTCTATCAAGTTAGGAGAGGCCATTGCTCCTCAAGATGAG
This sequence comes from Suillus decipiens, assembly GCA_016695475.1. Lineage (NCBI taxonomy): Eukaryota > Fungi > Basidiomycota > Agaricomycetes > Boletales > Suillaceae > Suillus > Suillus decipiens. The sequence goes on along the minus strand of MU172918.1, from coordinate 212,237 downwards.
AGACTTTTGCTTGTCGTGCAGTGGATGGAGAGTTCACCAGGTGCTCATGATATTTTTGAGATATGGGAGGGTACGAACCAAGTGTGTGCGTTCTAATTTTTCTCTTTCAGTGCTTTGACGTTGCCATGCACTAGTCGTCCAGTTTATCACTCCTTGTGTCTCTGCTGTCTTCGGTCCTTACTCTGCTGTCCTCTCATTTTCCGTACCACTTGCATGGGATTCCGATCATCAAAACGCTCCTGTCGCCAAAATGGATGCGCAAAATTACATCTTATATCTCTGGTTCCAATGAGCTTATTCTTGTCTCATTTAAATTGTTAAACACTATTTCTCATTTTGGAGGTGGGAGGGAGCGGAAGACCCTTTTTGAAGTGTTTCCATGGGACATGAAGGTACGGCGACTTCTATACAATGACAAATACCAGCTTGAAAAAAATTTAGACTTTGGCAAAAGTATCATATATGAGGAGGAAAGGGAAAGGAGACGCAGGGGATGTGCTCGCAAGACCTGGTGTGTCTGCATGACATCTATAGACCTTGCCCTATCTTGATCTCATCAATCAGATATCCGCACGTATTATGTCTTCTTTATTCTCTCCTTTGTCGACCCCGAAACCTCCTCACTGGTGAAGACGACTTTCCTCGAGCAACAGAGAGACACATTCCTGTCTATCTTCAAAGGCCTTTCTCAAGATTCATATCTGGTCATTCGAAAAGTTCTTGAAGTATGCTGGGTTGGGCTGCGGTCTGCCCTCCAAGTGAAACGGACTGTGAAAATCAGACTTTTCGCCGAAGTCACAATTAGACATGTGAGCGATACTTGACATAGAAAGGAAGTAATTAATATATGGAACAGCTCCTGAAATTGTATGAGCGCGCCGTTGCTGAAAACGCGGACGGTGACCACATTCCGGCAGATCTTGTGCACCATTTTCTCCTTGCTATCTGTACACGACCAGGACTGGGCATTTGTTTCAAAAACAGAGGATGGTACTCTCGTGATATTGATGTTGATGCCGTCAACGAGCCGAAGAAGGGCGGGAAAATATATAACAAGATCTTGAGTAACATACTGAAGAGCTTCAAGATCAATGAAGACACCAGGCAACAGGAAGTTCCATTGAAAATTCTGGCGGCAAGTCCAGAATTGGTCGCTGGGTATGCAGCTTCGCTAATGGAGGATCTTCGTTGATGTTCGCTATTCTAGATGCTGGCCTGCCGTAGGACTGACACTGGAACCCCGTCTATCATCGAAGTGGATAGCTAATATCGCGTTCTTTGGACTTGTCATCTCCCAACCTATACCAGTTTCATCATTCCTCATCCTTGGGAACAATATTTATCAACCCGATCCACCACCGCTTTCAATTATCCTCGAGAGCATCCTTCCTTCCGTCGGTACCAAAATGCATTTCTCCAAAGGACTGCAGTCTACATCCCACCTTGTGCAACATTGTACAGCGCTAGCATTAGCCAGGTGCTTGACCAAGCTCTCTCATGTCTTCCGTGAATTCCAAGACGTTGAATCTGCACTCGAGGAAGATGAAAGTGGGCAATGGACGCGTCGCCGTCGAGAGGTTGAACGAGAGACTCGGAGAAGGGTGCCGGAATTCCAGGTTGTGGTGGGGTTCTCACAGATGAAGGTAGATGCCAAAGAGGTGAAACTAGCTTTGCTTGGGGAGAGCGCTCAGAGATTGCTTTGGTTATATCATTTGTGTTTCCCTCAGATGGTTGCAGAGGCGAGGTTCGACGTGGGGAAGTTGTTGCAAGGTCTTGTGGATGCGTCCCAGGATTCCGTAAGGGAACCTGGAAACGTATGTGGCATGCATGGCTTAAAGCAGCTGCATGTACTTCGATTATTACAAGAGAGCGACCAATTTACTTGGTCTGGGAAGGTTGGTCAGTACGATTTGATGTCTAGTGGCGGCTTCGAGTGCTGATTAATTTTCGATCACAGCAAACTCAAACACTTACCTTCATGCACTTCTGAAGATATTTAGCGCGACTCCTACAAGAGCAGTTCGAAGCACCTTGCGCTCACTCCTCAGGAAAACCCTTGCTGAAAGCATTCTTTTCCAAGAACACCCGGACGAGGTGGACATGTGGCTCGATTCCCTCCCGACAACCTGTCGCGGTACAGGCTGCAAAGCCCCAGATGGCGCCGCCCTGACTGACGAATCTGACGGTGTTGCAACCTTTCTGGATGACTGCGCGCAGCGATGTATAAAGACACCGTATCGATACTTGGAGGCTCTTCAGGATCTTCTACCCATGGAGAATCTAGCAGTTGATGCGCTGAGTCCCTTGCTCATGACTGTGCTTGAACAATTCACTGCAAAATTAGCGGGAAAATTGCTCACCCCATCGGATGCACTTGCCATTGCTGGGTTTGTGAGAAGGCTCGTGCTCAAACTGGCAAGCGGGCAGAGAGACTTGACATCTCTGCGTATATTCTCTGGAAAAGTAGATGATGCTGCAGTACCCGAGAACTTGTACTCTCAGTATACTTGCATCACCTCTGCCATCCGACGTGAGGTGTCGATCATGCACAAATGTTTCAGTCATTTCCAGGTTGTGCGTAGACAATCGCAACCTAGCGCAAGTTCAGAGGTCGAAGACTTCTTGACGAAAATTGAAGGAGTGCCTCTGCGTGTGTGCAGCATTTTTTTTTCATTCCGATGGAAATTGACTGCATTTCTCTAGCTGAAAGCTTGAGTGCACGCATTCACAACGCATACGAACTCGTTGACTGGTTGCGTCTCGTAGAACCTACACTTCAGCCCCAGGATATCGTCCGCCTTTCGACCGTGGTCGAACGCTTCCATCCTCCTGCTCTCAAGGACCTATTCGAGAACCTTCATCCCGCAGATTCCATGATGTGGCAAGGCGGTGATCTAAAGACTGCCTCGAGGCAGCTCCTCCAAGTGTATGTTACCTGCCTTGCCTGGATTCCTGTATCGTTGTGGACGCTAAATACTTTACAACAGCCTTTCGTTTGATTGGATGTTCACGCAAAGCTCTGAAGCTGAAATCACGGACAAACAGTGTCGCGAAACAATGCTAGAGTGTCTGTTTCTCAGACCACCAACGCGGGTACAGATTGAGCGTGCCGTTTTCCTCATTGCACATGATATCTGTGCGATCATGGACCGGGAATCTCTTGTGTGCAATTTACTACTTTTTCTGTCTGCGATTATGCAGAAGGCGCTCAGTCAACTCTCGAAGGAAGATGGCGCTCGGCTAAAGGAGTGTGTCCTGATGAGGGCGCCATCTATCCATGACCTGAGTATGTCTGGAGATCTTCCTGATACTCTGCAAGAAGGTAATGTTCTCATTGCTATTTTGCCCTCTTTCGTTAATTGTTTAAGCAGCTCTGTGTACATTTCTCGATGTTTCTCTTGATCCCAACAGTGAGGGTGATAGGGAAATGGTCTCGTCGATTTGTGCATACTGGACGGAATGTTTCAAGGCATCGTTTCAATCAGGACGACTGCAGACAGTACGATGACTCCATGCATGAGTGTTTACATCGCTAATTTTTCTCTAGGGACGTTCCATCAAGTTGTGGCTAAGTTATGCGGACCCAAACATACTTCTAAACGTTATTGATCAGGCATGCGATGCCAATAATGCTACTCTCACGCCATCTGTGCTGGAGGTTCTGGAATCTGTCCTCGATTCTCTGAAGAGTTCCTTTACATGCGCTAGTTCGAGGATCCCTGCTTCGCAGCTCCTCAGACTATATGGGGTATTGCCTAACTCCGAGGTGCTCGAAGAAATGATAGCTGTTGCAGTGACTTCACATCTTCCGCTATGCCATGATGGGCGGCCTGCACGAGCAAAGACATTGAACTTTTCCTTATCACCGCGATACCTGCCAACTTCTGGAAGTTCACAACTGGGTATACTGCCCGCTGATTTCATCTCCAGGTTGTTTCAAAAGACGACTTGGACAGATTCTACGTCGCGCATTGTGTCCGGGCTGGTTTATGCTCAATCCGGTGTTGCAGAGGAATTTGTCGCATGGTTAAACTCGGGAGCTTGGACAGCCATTCCCTTTGAGCATTTGCTACCTGCAGTGCATGCCGTTTTGGATTCGCTGGGTGATGACGCCATCGATTTGTTTCGTGACACCACTATGATTGCGCTCTTTGATCGTATGTTACCTCAGCGTCGTCGTACTGAGGGCCTGGGACAGTTGTGCACCCGCTGCATCTGCATCTTAATCAAGGCAGATGCAATTCGTAAACAACAGCTCGCCAGCTTGCTACAGAAGAATATGCAACGCCTTGCTGTCGACCAATTTACCCTCGAAAGCGTCTGCATTGCCTCCCGCTTGCAATCATTTTCCCCGCTGGTCGATCTCGTAACAGAATTAGCTGAGCGTGGACTGCAATGGGCTGTGCGTCATTTCTCTGGCACCGAAGGCGAAGATGAAGAGGACCGAATGACTGTAGTCCAATTAGGTGTGTCGGATTGAACAAGCTTTTCATGTACATAGGCTAAATCATGTTCGCAGCAAAGATCGCCAAGCAAGGATTCAAGGCAAAGGGATATTTTGTAGAGCCTCTATTGACCGCTATCGTTCAGCACCGACTTGCTGATACCGTTGCCCTTGATATTGGCATAGCATTACTGCAGTGCTCGCCCCTCAAGGTAATCTTGTCTTGTTATCTTGTGCAGCTTCACGCTCAATGTGAATGTTTTCAGCCCGTCGTCGTAAATCGAGCTCTGCAAAACATACTTCAGCACCCCCAGTTCTTTAAACTATGTGGTTCTGAAGAGTCATCTCGAAGAGATCCTATCATCCGTTTCATCACTGCTTTATTCCGACTCCACCCCACCAATACATGCCAGCCTTCACATGTCATTCCACTCATGCGCATATACGGCGGGACCATCTCTTCCTCAGATAGAAATCTGTTGAGCATCTTCCGTTTATATGAGGCTGAAAAGTTGACGCCTATATCGTCTATTTTCGCCAAGTGGTCACCTTCCCCTGATATATCTATTTCAAGCCAGCTTGATGCAGTACAAAACATGGATCCTATACGCATGTTGAGAACCTGTCATGTGTTCCCAATATGGAGACGTATGTCAGACGAACAGGAAGGCGAGAAAGTCGGGCTGGATGAACAGGTTTACGATCCATTATTCGTGACTTTACTCGTTGCCCAAATGCTTGCACATCGTCCTCCAGCTTCGTCGCTTGAATGGGTACAGACGTTCCGATCGAACGTTTTTAGTTTGCTTGTCCGCTGTTTGTCTGCAAAAGATGCACAGATTCGTGAAGCCTCGCTCGGCTTGCTTTCAAGGTGTGGAAATATGTGGAGGTTGGTGTGTTATCTTGTCATAAGGCGTTGGAACGCTCACCTCTTGTTAGCTTTCGGATACGCAAGAGAAGCGGCACGCATTATACGTCTTTAACCTCCTGAAGAACCTTATCAAGCCATCACCCGATGGTCCTCCCTTACGGTTACCTTCATTCGCATCATTGATTCTATCCCATGCTCTTCGTGGAGTGTTTTACCCTTCCAATTTCATCTACCCACGCACGGCGCGCTTCCTTCTTCAGCGCCCGGAACTAGATGTGACTGATGTGCCAATGCTCTATGGCATGCTCTATGGCAGTTCGGATGACTGGAAGAAAGAGCGTGGATGGATCATTAGGTTCCTGTCTGACGGCATGATGAGTACAGAAGATTGGAAGGTACTTAAACGTCGACACACATGGGAGCTTCTTTCCAGTCTTGTGCAGAGCTCATTTCGTGATCAAGCGTTGCGACGCGCAGTACTAGAGGTCTGTTATGCCAATACGCTCGTCAACCCTTAATTGAAATTATTTACAGTTGCTCGCTAACTTGACTTCTAATGCTCAGGCAACGACTTCCCTCGTTTTGAAGTCATCTCTTCTATCCTGGATCGAGATGCAAGTCCAACTACCACAAAGTAACGAAGACACCCTTGCCTGGCTAAAGATCCTCCAAAACATTCTGATCACGGCCAATACTACGAAACTGCAGCGGGCTACGAACGGTCAGTGGCAAGATGTTCTGTGCAGATGCTTGTCGCTGGTTTTACAGAATTGCAGTGGTATGGGGCCTGTTTTCACTTCGATTCGAGGCTCATTATCTTTTCCTGCAGCGCCATCGCTCGCCATTATCCAACAAGCCGCTCGAGCGACGCTACGACTAAGTCTAGTGTCTCAAACATCACCTTCTCATCTGTCGCATGTTTTCATGACCGCAATCGGCATTCTCGAACAGCTGGAGCCTTGCATAGATTTCAAGTCTAGTTCTGTCAACGGCCCTGCCATCTCTTCTAAGCCTCCGTACCACGGTCCTGGGTTACATATACAACCACCAGCTCCTGATCCGTTGCGCGCGTGGGGTAGCATTGTCGAGGACTTATGGCAGGCCAGTATGACACTTAACGAAAAGTTCATAAAATGGGATGCCCTGACAGACAGGCTACTGCAGTGGAGAGGTATCGTCGGTGAGGATGGGAGTCCGATGGGTGAATGGGCGAGACTGGAAGCCGTCCGAGTATCCGTGTCATCGATAGCCAACTGCGTCAAATAAACGCAAATGTTGTAATAAGTTATAGCCTAGAAAACAATGTAAGAGAGGACAGAATATTGAATATCTGTTCTCCCAGTTGATCAGGTGCACGGTAAGGCACTTGATGTCGAAAGAGGAAGTACCAGGTGTCCTGCCCCGTGCGTAACTGAAGAATTGCCACACAACCATGCTATGAACACCATCCTCACTATAAACACCGAACCCCGTCGTGCTTAATTGATTCAGTTTAATTAAGGTCCTTAAGGCTGCAAATAGACACTGAGCATTCTCGTACTGTGATAGCATGTAAGTACCCTTTCCCTTGAATCTGTCCTGAATACTGACTAGGGTAGATTCATCATAAGACTTTGGGTCTTCATCTATATTGTGGGCAGGAGGAGATGGAACAGGATGGCTTCTTGTTCTTGTTCTCGCTTCCTCTTCCTCTGAGCAGCGGTGCTAAGTCTGTCTGCATCCCAACACTTTTGACAAGTCTTCTTTAGGTCATCATTGGGTAGCACTCTCTTGCATTTTGATTTTGAGCATATCCATTGGTCAGATGACGAGTCTTGGTCCATGTAGTAGATTCTTGCACTTTTCGGTAGGTATCTAACAATGTTCATGCATAAGTTCCCAAGGTCACGTGATACATCACGTGACCTATCGGGAGGACAGCTCTTGTTGTGCGCGCTCATCACGGAGCTGGTGTGAAAGCGTGACGTTCAAAGTTGGAAGCCGATTCATCCACAATTCACCGTTTTGAATCGGACAATAATCGATGTCAAAATCGTCATCGAATCGTCAACTTTGACTGTCCCGTTCCGGTAATTAGGCGAATTGCTGGCGCCTGCCAGAAAACCGTCTCTTCCCATAGGGTCGAATCTTTGCCTTGGCGACTTGGATCGCAACCTGATCATTGTTTTTTCAAGGGGGGACGTTTCATACGTGTGGCACGTATAGTCATCGCGTTTGCTGGCACATGACTTGAAGTATATAATGGGCTACTGAGTATGATATTACTTTCTAGTAAGCCATGTTCCATACTGCATTCCTGGTGACACTTCTCCTGGCCCTTCTAATCATTGGATTGCCCGTCGAAGTTTACAATTCCGTCGTCACCCTTCCCCTTACCAGAAGGCTAAACTTCTCCAACAGTACTATTAACCTCGTACAGCACGATGAAGCTCGTATGGCGGCCTTTAGGGATGGCCGACGTGCTGATAGCATCCCTGTGACAAACTATTATTTTAGATACACCGCAGCAGTTGGCATTGGTAGCCCCCCCACAGTCTGTCAGTTTAATACTGAGAAAACATACGGCTGCTAACGTGTCATTGAAGACAACTTGGTTGTCGACAGCGGTAGTTCGGTCACATGGGTGGGCGCCACCACTCCATACGTGGAAACCCACACCAGTATCAGCACGGGACAGCCTGTAGCGGACACCTACGGTGGTGCTACTTCCGCTTTCTCTGGTATGACATACAACAATATCATAGATAAGTTGATCATATCTACGATTATCTATAGGAACTATCTTCTTCGACACCCTCACTCTTGGTGGTGGGCTAACCATCACCGACTTCCAACTTGGTGTTGCTTCTACTTCGTCGGGCCCCGTGAAACGCTATGACGGTATCCTTGGCATCGGGCCTAGAGCCTTGTCAAAAGGCAGCCTCCCAGATGCCCCGGATGACACGATCCCGACTGTCACTGACTACCTGGTTTACCGAGGAACCATTTCTCGGCATGTTGTTGGTATCTTTTTCGAGCCCGGCACTGATCTCGGAGAGATCAGCTTTGGAGGACCTGACGATACCAAGTACATTGGTAACATTATATACACGTAAGCTACCACAGCTCCTAGATCAATCCAGACTGACAGTAATTGTTTTGTTACAGTCGTATCACCTCCACGTCACCCTCATCGCACTTTTGGGGTATCAATCAGAGGATCACCTACGGCACCACGTCGATCTTGGACCTCACTGCTGGTCATGTCGACACTGGCTGCGCCACTATTAAAATTGCCTCTGGTGTTTATTTAGAGTGCAGCCAGTGATAATGGTCTAATAAGCATTCGATAGATGCCTTTGTCAAGTATCAGCGGGCAACTGGCGCCACTTTGGATGCGGCGACTCGTCTTCTCCGTCTTTCTCCTGACCAGTACATGGTCCTACACGACTTGGATTTTCATATTGGCAACGTACGTCAATTCTGTCAGTCCTCACACCCCTTGTTCACCATTTTACATAGGAAATATTCAGTCTCACCCCTAATGGCCAAATCTGGCCTCGTTCTCTCAATTTCAAGCTTACTGGTGCTGTTCAAGATGGCATATATCTCATCATCGCCGACCTTGGCAAGCCCACTGGCTCACGGTTAGACTTTATTATTGGCTGCGTATTTATGCAGCGTTTCTACACTGTATTAGATGGCTTTAAGTCCGAAGTCGGTTTTGCTAGAACCCGGTTCACTTCTGCCATCATCCTCTAATACAGAAAGTCTCAGGATTCACTTGTTCGCCCCTTGGAATTTTCGACCCAATATTTCTCTAGTCGTCTTACTGGTACTTAATTGGTTATTAGGTTACTTGCTACAATCACACGTCTTGGAATGATGGAGAGCTCACCGGATGTTGTCACACTCCTTTCTGAACTACAACAAACCCTTCCAACAGGGCCGAAGAATTTCTATTTTCCGTTTTGTGTTGTTAGCAGCTGTATCCCACTCTCGTATAGTTGGATCACACAGCGGGGTTAGAGATATTTAAGACAGGTTTTAATGTTGTCCAGAATGTAAAGAATATTTTTGAAATTTAAACTTACATAAATTTGAGTATATAACTTCCAATTTCATCAGTGTTTTGTGCGAAATCCAAAA
>MU172918.1:191703-201717 GCA_016695475.1 Suillus decipiens | reverse complement strand
TGTTCAACTCAGCCAGTCTAGTCCTCTCTCGGACTTGCCTGTCTTCATTGTTTACCTTGATCCCATGCTAGGCCTTTGTCCGGCTAGTGTATGAACCCACAACTCTCAAGGCCACTTGTTTGCGGCAGTTGTGTTCAGAACTATCCCAGTTCGTAACAAAAGATTAGAATCTATGAATACCGTCGACTATCTAGTCTTCAGCACCCACCCACCGATCTGCGTATTTAGGCACAAAGGTTTACATCCCTGTGACATTGCTATTTGCCCAGAATGTCTATGAAAGAACATGAATTCAAGATTGGTCTGCATACCATCTTTGATGGCGATCGCACCGCTGCAAAGTCCTTCCTCTTATCATGCCATGCCTACATGGATATCAATGAGAAGCTGTACACCACCGATATGCAGAAGATTATCTTCATCTGCTCTTTTATGGAAAAAGGAAACACCCGCTTATGGAAGGAACATTTCCTTGAGGAAGCCCATGTGAAGACACCCCATGTATATGGCAAACTTGACGACTTCCTTAAGAGTTTTAACAAGGTGTTTGCACCCCTTGATCCAGCCTGATCCGTGATTACTAAACTACGAGACTTGAAGCAGGGTACCAAAGACCTGCAGACGTATACGGCCGACTTTGTTCTCCTTGCCAACCAGGCAGGAATCACTGATGAATTAACAAAAATTCAGTTCTTCCAGGACTGTCTCAATATGGGTATCCTTACCCATTTGTTCAACACTGGAGACGTCCCTGAAACTCTTGATGGAGTTATCGAAACATGTGTCAATATCAACAACTCTTATCACCACCTCCAATCTATTCGTAACCATCATGCGCCACAAAAGAAGTCTCAGAAGTACGGCAGTTCCCGTTATTCATCTTCCCATGATCCAAATGCGATGGAAGTTGATTGCCTTACTCATGCCGAGAAGGTCGACCTGATGAAGAAGGGCAAATGCTTTAATTGCAAACAGCCTGGGCACCGTGCCAATGGTTGCCCCAAGAAGAAGGAGAGATCCACTCCTGTACGCCAGACCGAAACCGAAGCTTCAGGGTCTGAGTCGAAGATTAAAGAAGTTGAAAGCGACGACAAAGAAACTGTCAGACAGTTAGCTCAGGATTTTTTATTTGGAGAAATAAATCGACGTATGTTTCTCCATCTGTACTATTACGACTTGTATGTGCTGTAGGTGAACAAAAGGAACTTTGCATTCCCATTACCCTTATCTCGTGTACTCGTCCAAAATCCGTCGAAACCACTGCCGTCATCGACTCCAGAGCTACCGGAACTTTCATTTCAGAAGAATTTGTGAAACTTCACAATATCTCATGAAGACGACTTAGTAAACCATTCAAGGTTACTACTGCTGATGGCTCCTATGTAAAAGGAGGCCCAATCACACATTACTGCTTACTTGTTGTCAAAATAGATGAACGAACGATGTACAGGAAATTCAATATCACCCGTCTAGGATGAAGGGATCAGATCCTCCTCGGTATCCCTTGGCTGCGTGCCATGAACCCAGTCATTGACTGGACTGCTGAAAGAGTGATGCTATCGCGCACTAAGAAGTCAGATCTTATCAAGATAGATGTCAACACAGATAGAAAGAAGGCGAAACTTCCCCTTCTATTCAACCATCCTATGCCGAAATGGAAGAATTCAAAACTTCCATGATCAATTGGTTCATCTTCAACACCTGTAACCATTACCACTCCATTAGTGAATTCCTCCCTCGCCAAACCTTCCCCTGTTTCAGAACCCACCACTCCTCCCTCACTGCCAACCACTCCCCAGGTGAAATTACCCTCGCCAATGATTACCCGACCAACTCTTCCCAGTGAAATCCTTCCTCGACGTCCTATATCCCCCATTCCTAAACCTGAGAAGAGATGGAACGAAAGGGAATCATCGCCTAGACCCCCACCCACTCCTAGAGAACAACGATCACCCAAGGAGCAGAGAGAGCATGTTAGAAAAGTGGAAGAATTACCCAGCAGAGTACGACCTGACAAGAAAGTACATTTGGACTTTACAGAGGGACGAGCCACAGAAGAAGAGTTTTTATGTGGCAAACCATTTCTTGCACCCGACAATCTCTCACCCATTAAAGAATCACCACCAGCATTGATCCCTTCCCATGATGATGAAGATGAACCCTTCTTCGACACTATGCAGGATGTTTGGATGGAACCAGAAGTTCGTAACATTGCTACCTACGAGTTAAAGGAAGGAGAATTCCTGGTGGAATATGACATAGAAGGTTTACAAATGAGGATCGTCGAAGAAGTCTCTATGGATACTCATTTCACTCGTGATGGTACCTCCAGACTTGAGCAGCTTCTGAACTACTCTCAAGTTTCCCTTGCTCAGCCATCTTTTACGGAGGCTACCAAGTTCAGCAATAAAGCCCAAGAATTCGCAACAGACGAGAAGGAGAAGGAGAAGAAGAGCCTTGAAGAACTGGTCCCATTGTACCTTCACGATTTCCAGGATATCTTCACAAAAGAAGGGCTTAATAAGCTCCCTCCTGAATGACCTGGCATTGACCATCGAATCAAAACCAAGCCTGGATTCGTCCCACACACATCTAAGGTTTACCCGTTATCCTGGAAAGAGAGAGAAGCGGTTAAAAGTTTCATTGACAAAAATGTCACAAAAGGATTCATCTCAGAATTGAAATCACCCCAAGCCAGCGGATTCTTCTTCATAGGGAAGAAGAGTGGAGAATTATGTCCCTGTCAAAACTATTGTTACATTAATGACTGGATGATCAAGAATGCATACCCATTTCCCCTTCCCGTTATGTTAATAGCCCGACTTCATGATGCCAAATTCTTCACCAAGATAGATATCCAATCTGGCTATAACAACATCTGTATCCACCCTGACGACCGCTGGAAAGCCACCTTCACCACCAAATTTGGTCTTTATGAACCAAATGTCATGTTCTTTGGGTTGTGCAATTCACCTGCCACCTTTCAAGCATCCATGAATCGAACATTCCAGCAAGAAATCAATGAAGGATGGATGGTGATTTATATGGACGACATCCTGATCTTTTCAAAGACCCTTGCAGAACATCAGAAATGAACACGCCACATACTCGAACAAATACAGCAAGAAAGGCTTTTCCTTAAACCTGAAAAGTGCATGTTTGATGCAATGGAGGTTGAATACCTTGGAATGATCATCCGACCTGGAGAAGTTGCCATGGATACCGCTAAAATGAAGGGTATTGCCAAATGGCCAGTTCCACGGACTGTCAAGGATGTCCGTTCCTTCCTCAGTTTTTGTAACTTCTACCGAACCTTCATCTCCCATTATTCTGATATCACTCGACCACTTATTGATTTGACAAAGAAGAACACCAACTTTGATTGGACAACCAAATGTCAGGACACTTTTGATGTCCTCAAGACAAAGTTTACCCAACAACCAGTACTTCGAAACCCTGACCCACTCCGGCAATTTGCAGTTGCCACTGATGCATTCCTTGTTGCGACAGAAGCGGTTTTACTTCAAACCGATGAGAACGGGGTTTATCACCCCTGTGCTTATCTTTTGCAATCCCTTAACCCTGCCGAACGCAATTATCAAATCTTTGATTGGGAATTGCTTGCCATTATCCGTGCCCTTACTGAATGGCACCACTATCTTGAAGGGAGTCCTCATCCCATTATTGTCTTCACCGACCACAAGAACCTGCTGTACTTCAGGACAGTGCAGAAATTGACTCGATGCCAAGCCTGCTGGCAACTCATCCTTTCCACCTTCGACATCGAACTTCATCACATTGCTGGCATAAAGCTGGCCGCCCCCAATGCCCTCTCCCATCACCCTGATCATGATACTGGCGGTCATGATAATGAAGATACCATTCTTCTTCCTGATTCCCTTTTTGTCTGACTCATCGACATGGATTTAGTTGACATACTGGGCTCTTCTGACCCTCTTGATGATCCACTTTTCAAAATGGCATCAGATGCCCTAGATGGCGTATGCCTTCCCCCAATGAAATCTGCCCTCTCTGATTGGAGGATTGACAATGGTATCCTTTATTTCTGCAATTGTGCCTACATTCCACCTGCTCACTGAGCTGCCCTCCTCTCATGCCATCATGATCATCCCTCTGTGGGGCACCCCGGTCGTTTTAAGACCGAAGAACTCGTCAAGTGTGAAGCTTGGTGGCCCTCTATGGGGGCCTATATCTGTAAATATGTTGAGGGTTGTGCCCTTTGTCAGCAAATGAAGGTGGATACTCACCCTGTCCAACTGCCCCTTGTTCCCATTCCGTCCATGGCTACTCGGCCGTTCTCCCAGATCTCCATGGATCTTATCATGGACCTTCCCCTTAGCAATGGTTTTGATAGCATCCTGGTCATGGTAGACCATGGCCTTATGAAGGGGGTAATTCTCATACCCTGCTTGAAAATGATCACTTCAGAAGGCGTAGCAAAATTGTTTCTGAAACATGTTTATCGCCGCTTCAGCCTCCATGACAAAGTCATCTCAGACCGCGGTCCACAATTCCTTTCTCGATTTTTAAAAGAACTCACCCGACTCCTCGACTACCAGATCGCTCCATCCACCACGTATCACCCTCAGACAGATGGGCAAACCAAAAGGCTCAATCAAGAGCTCGAAACTTACCTCAGGATCTATTGCCAAAATAACCCTGATGAATGGGTAGAACACCTTCCTATCGCCAAATTCGTCCATAACCATCGAAAGCATGATGCCCGCAATGCTTCCCCCTTCTTCCTCATGATGGGATACGAACCCCATGCTATCCCTCATATCATCCCCAACTCTACTGTACCATCTGCAGAAGAATGAGTATGCTCTCTGCAGAAGATAAGGGAGGAAGCAATCGCATGCCACAACTTAGCGATGCAGAAGATGGCAGAATGCTCCCACAGGAAGAAATATACCCTGTGGAAGATTGGCAATAAAGTTTGGTTATCCACAGAAAATCTCCGTCTAAAACTGCTGTCTCGGAAACTCGCACTGAAGAGGTACAGACCATTCCCGATCAAAGAAGTTCTATCTCTGATTACATTCAAACTCCGACTACTGAAATAATGGAAGATTCACCCCGTATTCCATGCTTCTGTCCTATCGTCCTATAGTGAAACTGACGTACATGGACCGAATTTCCTCAAACCACCCCCTGATGTCATTGAAGAAGAAGAAGAATATGAAGTTGATGCAATCCTTGCGCACAAGGGGACCAGCAAATACTGACGGTACTTAGTATCCTGGAAAGGATATTCATCAGCAGATAATGAATGGATCCCAGAAGACAATCTCTGAAACTCTGCTCGAATTCTAAAGGCATATAAGACGCAACATGCCCTCTAACATCTCTCATCTGCCTCTGAACTTCCAATCTTCAGCGAATTACTTGATTATGTCTTCTGCCTCCTACACTGCCAACACCTCTGACTCTGATATCACTTCTGTTGACCGCCCCTCATTCATCACTCCTGCACCTCTTACTTGCCAATACGCTATCGCAGATCTTGAAGATCCTACTCAAGAAAACTACCACAATGTCATTACCAATATCCAGAACACCTCCCTCATCATCTCTGCCCTCCTCTGTGAAGGGCATGCCATTGAAATCAACAACCGACTCCATAGATCGCATAACCATGTCCCCCAACTCATTGTCAACCTCATCCATACCACCTCCCTCCTGGGCAGACTTGCTGCTGATATTAAAGATCATCATGTCTGGCAACACCTTTACCACATCGAGAGATGCATTCAGCACTATGGTGTGCTGCTGCTTCCTGATACTTTTAAAAGTGACATTGAAGAAGTTATCCATATCATATCCAAACATCGAGCAGGTGTTGCATGCCCTCCCTCTCCACACAATATTGAGTGAACACATACATTGCTTACCACCTCTTATTCAACATCTCATCCTCATGTCGATGCCATTTGTGGCCTACTATCTAGTCTTGAGGAGGCATCCACTTTTATCGTAAAGGACCTTCACCTGCGAGTAGCGGGGAGTCCAAGTGCACAGAAGACATTAGAAAAGATAGCATCAACCGCTCTCCCCTCCTATGCCAAAAAGACTCACCCAGACTGGGTCAGCGATGCCACCCTCACAGCACAACTCACGTTGCTGAAAATCCACCCTCCAATGACTATCCCCGCAGAGGAGGAACTCGCCTCTACTACCCATATCCTAGAAGAGACCAATTTCATATGCACTGAGGAGCACCCAGCAGCATTATATACTGCATTTTCAGAAACACACAAAGAGATAATCGCTGCCAGAACCAACACAGATGTGTTTGGTATCCAGAAAGACCTCCCTACTGCAACTCTCATTGACCCCTCCGCCTCTGGGCAAACCCCTGTTGAAACCCTCGGTCGCAACTCCCCTTCTCCATTCAATGAACTGATTGCTGCTGCCGAAAAGCACGATATGCCATTGTCTCCACCCCCTTTTCAGGGATCCTTACCTGACGACCGACCATCTTGAAACCGAAAATGTCGTCACGGCATGGCATCGGGCAAAGCAAGAGCAAGATCTGCTAGTCCTAAACCAGTTTTTATCCTGTCCCCACTCTGTCAGTCTCATTCAAACTGTGATGAGAATATGAAGTGTCGATTCTGTCACGAGTATGGTCATCGCCAATTTACCTGCTCGCAATACAAATGCCGTATCTGCGAATGATTCGAGCCTGGACATCTTACGTTGTACTGCCCTCAGTTTCATGGAACTCCACCATTCACTCTTACATATAAGGATGATGGGTTCTACGAGGCGCTTCGTATCTGGGAGACATACCTTGACTCCATCCACTCCACCATCCCGTGGATTGATAAGAAGCAGAGAGATGAGCTCAGATGCAGAGGTGCGGAAGAAGCCACGTACATGATGTGTTGCACCAGTGGAGATGATGACAAGGACTTCGAATTCTCTGACAACCCCATCTACTACCATAATCAAGATGACTAAGTCGGTGACTTTGTCCATAAAACAGGGGTAATGTTACAATCATTGTATGCCCCTCTATTTTCTCACTTGCATTCTCCTTTTTCTTTTGTTTACTTAATCATTTCCTTGTATATCACTTTCACCCATGGTCACTTGACCGTATGTTCATACGTGACTCATCTCGACTTGGCTCTGCTTATGACTCACTTTGACTCCCTATGATATCATACATTCAACATGTTGTACTCTACCTGCCTTCCCTCTTTGGTTACACAGTCTGTCTATATCTAACGAGCCGGCCCTAAAGTCCTCTTCCACTTTAGTATATAAATGCTCGTAGATATACTGTATTTCCTTATTCTAATCTTACTGGGTTTTACCTGGATTCTTCCTTCACTAAGGACTCCCAATCCTTAGTCGTCTAAGATCGTATCTAAGCTTAGCACACCTAAGTCTTAGTCTAAAGCAAACTTACTTGCTTTGACTCAGCTAGTTCCGTGTAACAACTACTCGGAACTATCTTTGTTGTCATAGAATGTGTTCAACTCAGCCAGTCTAGTCCTCTCTCGGACTTGCCTGTCTTCGTTGTTTACCTTGATCCCATGCTAGGCCTTTTTCTGGCTAGTGTACAAACCCGTGACTCTCGAGGCCACTTGTTTGCAGCAGTTGTGTTCAGAACTATCCCAGTTCATAACAATGCCGATGCTAAAGCATTGTGACAGTCCAGCTGGTGCTGGCCTTGCATAGGTCTATTTCCATTATTGTCTAGCCCCTATACCGCATAGCACAACCACCCCTAACCCTAACACTATTGATATATACAGTTACTGAGGATACCACACATTTGCCAGACTACTGTACTGCAGTACCAAGCCACAAGGATCTGAAGGTACAAGGATCCAAAGGTATGAGGATCCAAAGGTACAAGGATCCAAAGGTATGAGGATCCAAAGGTACAAGGATCTGAAGGTATGAGGATCCAAAGGTGGTCTAGATGTCCGAAGGTACAGATGTCTGAAAGTAGTGGAGTGTTGGATGGATGACAGATGGATGGATGGATGGACGGATGGATAGACAGACAGATGGATGGACGGATGGATAGACAGACAGATGGATGGATGGATGGATGAATGGATGGGTAGACAGACAGATAGATAGATGGACAGATGGATGGATAGATGGATGGATGGACAGACAGATGGACAGATAGATGGATAGGTGTATGGATGGACAGATGGTATAACTAAGAGGAAGACTACCGCAGGTAGAGTCGAAGGTGGAATGGAAGACGGACTACAATGGGATGAAGTCCGAAAGTGATTATATGACAGAGAGTCAAGGCTCCAGACTAGGGAGTACTCCCATAGTCCAGAGCCGGAGACTTACAAGGGCTGGAGCCCAAGTGAGAATGGAACAGAGTTATATAGACAGCAGGATAAGTGAGGATACAAGCAATGATCAGACTGAGGTCTGCAGGAGTAGTACTACGAGTTTATATACTGTAGGTAGCATGCCGGAAGGTAAGTAAGCATAGTCCAAGGCTATGTCAGAAACATAATAGTAAGTACAGCAAAACATCAGGCTATGAACTTGGAGATAAATCTTGTACAGAATAACTTATTGAGATGGAGGCAGAGATAACTGATAGCCGGAGGCAGAGATGACCAAGAGGCGAAGGCAGGGATGACCGAGAGCCGGTGGCACAGGTACATCCTAAAAGGGGTAATGTGCAGGTGTGCAGGAATGGTTTCGGATATGAACATGGATTGGATATGGACACAGATTGGATATGGATTGGATATGGATTGGATGAGTGTCTCAGATTGGATATGGATCGGATGAGTGTATCGGATTGGATATGTGAACTGGATTGAGTGGGGATTGGATAGATGTGGATTTGAGCAGGATGTTATAGTGCAAATCAAGTGTAGAATCTGGTATATGACACATGCCATGCCAACTAGTCCCATTTGGTGTGTAGTATACTCCCATCTACCACTGCTAATCCCATGGCAAGCTTTATTACATGTAGAACATGTGCTGTAGCACATGCAGCACTATTACATACCACTATGGCTAAGTCTTGCATACTTGCTACTACTCTTGCCTATTGATTCTATGTACTTATGATGTATGATAAAAGACTGCTGACTTCTCCATACTACACCCCCATTCTACCATACAGCAGTAGGAGAAGTCACTATCTACCTTTGGCGTACTACTCGTGTGTGTCATATTCCATACATCTGATCTCAGATCCAATCAGATCCAATCCAATCAGATTGATCCTGCTTCTATCCAGACCACAGATCTGATCCAGATCACCCATCTGAGTGCCCCAGCTTCTTGTGTTCTAAGTCCACTGTGCATACTTGCTTCTATCCCCTTTTGGTGATCTACCTGTACTGGTGTCCCGGCTGTGTATATTCCTGTCCTGCTTACTGATCAGTTACCTGTGCTTCATATCCAACTCGCGTTTGCTGATCTGCTGTGCATAGACTTCTGTTATACTTTGTGCATAGCCCTCCGGTTGTGGACTCATTGATTATCCATACTATCTACCTACAGTATATAAACTACATGTACAACTCTAGAGAACCTTAGTTCAAATATCATCTTAGATTCTGCTCATTCCGTTCATCTGAATCTGATCCTCTTCCAACTCTAAGTATCTTCCAAGACTTAGGATTGATTCCTATAGTCTACATCTCTGACTCTACCTCCAGTAGTCTATATCCATTAGTTTCTAGTATGGACCTCATCTGCTACTAGCCTTATACCTTGAATCTATCTGTACGCTCTGGATACCCTCCGGACATACTCTTTCCATCCATACATTTTGGATATACCTCAGACATGCCATATCTGATACCTTCGGACCTTCAGATCCGCTATGCAAGCACATCCGGATCCTCGGATGAAGATTACTCCTCTGAAATAAAGGGTAGTACTTGGGAAAGGGGCACAGTGCATGAACTGAGGCCAAAGCCCTTCGGATCTCTCACCTATTGAGTATGGTCTTAACAGTATATTCGAACTCACACCTTT
>MU172918.1:175205-191693 GCA_016695475.1 Suillus decipiens | reverse complement strand
GGGAAAGGGGCACAGTGCATGAACTGAGGCCAAAGCCCTTCGGATCTCTCACCTATTGAGTATGGTCTTAACAGTATATTCGAACTCACACCTTTCCGAGTACAATCTCCAAAACCACCTATATCATGCCTCCACGCAAAACTCAGAACTCCCTCCGAGGAGCCGGACTTGGTCCGATCCAATGAGACCCCACACCCATCATCCAAACATTTACCAGTTTCTCTAAGCGCCATGCAAGCATGAGTGACATAGGACAAAGCATCTCCGCTCATCTGACCAGACCAGATCCGGTTACACCAACCCTGAACATGGATAACCTAGACACTAATCCATGCCCAACCATCCATTTTGATGATGAGTTGCACAATAATCCACCGGACAATGGAGATGAGGATCCAGATGCTGGATACCTGGATAATGAAGAAGACGATGACCATCTTAGCCCCCAAGACCGGGTCTTAGCTCAACTATCCATAGCCATCAACCATCTTGCTCACAGTAGCCATCGTAACACAACCTTGGATGATAGCAAGGTCAAAATCTGGGAACCAGATACCTTCGACAGATCTGAGCCTCGCAAGCTCCAAGCATTCTTTGTCCAGTGTGAGCTCAATTTTCAAAGCAAGCCTAACATTTTCTGTTCTGGATGCATTAAAGTCAATTTCGCCCAATCCTATCTCAAGGGAATGGCTCTTGAGTGGTTTGAACTGGATCTCCTTTCGGACGAGAATAGTATCTGTCCGGATTGGATGGATGACTACTCCGAGTTCATGCTTGAGCTCCAAACCAACTTTGGACCTCACGATCCATCCGGAGATGCGGAAATGCAGTTCGAGCAACTTCATATGCGTGATGGACAGCGCATCAACAAGTACGTTGTAGAATTCCAACGACTTGCATCCCAAGTACGGGAATGGGGAGATGGAGCTCTACGACAACAATTCTATAATGGTCTTCTGGCCTGAATCAAAGACAAGATCAGTCACATGGGTAAACCCACCACCCTCTCAGAATTCAAAACCCTCGCCCAGACCATTGATGCCCGTTACTGGGAACGTAAGGGGGAAGTCACCCAGGAAAACAGATCAACCCTTTCCAACCCTCCTAGACAGTCAGTATCTGACTGGATGAAGGCTAACTTGTCTGGATCCAAAACAACTAGATCTGTGAAATCCAATCCTGCAGCCTCTCCCGCTCCTAAGGTTCTGGACCTTCCCAATGGGATTGGAGCCGATGGAAAGTTAACCACCAAGGAGTGTCAGAGACGGTTCAACAAAAGACTCTGTATGTTCTGTGGCGGACCTGGTCATACTGCCCGGAACTGCACCAAGTCGACCTCATGCGCAGCTAAAGGTCATGCTACAATACTTGCCCCAGAAGCAGATCCAGAAGCCTCGGATGAGGCAAAAAATTAGCCTGCAACCCTCTTGACTCCATATGGGATGGGGGTCACATTGGCCCAACCTATACAACAGAGCTACGACTCAACACTGTAACCCTTCCGGATCCGAACTCTTTATGCCCATATGTCTCTCTTCCGTTTTTCTCCAATATATCTGAATTTCCTGCCCTCATAGATTGCGGCTCTTCTCACTGCTTCATAGACACTAGTTTCATCCAAAAACATAAAATTCCTACTTATCAGATTCCTCCACTACCGCTCCGTTTGTTTGATGGTACGTGCAATAACAATATTTCCGAAGCCATAAACTTATCTGTCTGATTCTCCTCTGGCGTAGTCACCTCCGATACATTCTATGTTACCCCTTTGGATTCTTCTTGTTATATCATCCTCGGATATAGCTGGCTCACCCGACACAATCCGTTGATTGACTGGGTATTGGGCAGCATCGAGTTCCGGATGACTATACAAGAAATATCATTGAACCCATCCGCATCATCACTGCCTCTGGACATTCCATCTGCGGCAGAAGTTTCCCATCTGAACCCTCTGCTACCTCTGGAAGTTCCATCTGAGGTAGAAATGTCCTCTCCGACACCTCTGTTGCCTCTGGGCACCCCATCTGTGGAAGAGATTCCTCCTCCGACCAAATCCGAACCCTCCACTGGTACCTCGGTTCCTAACATATCTCTGATAAACACAGTGGCATTTTGCCATGCCTGCAAGTTAGAAGGATCTACTCAATTTAGCATCTACCTCCATTCATCCGAAGCCCACCTCCGATCCGCATCCATATCATCCGATCCTCCAGACCTCTCCAGAATTCCCTCCAAATACCACGAGTTTGCAGATGTCTTTGACAAGGGCAAAGCAGGGCAGCTCCCCCCTCACTGACCCTATGACCTCAAAATTGAGTTAGAAGAAGGGGCCAGTCCACCTCTTGGAACCATATACTCTCTTTCTCCAGTCGAGCTTGAAGCCCTCCGGAAGTTCCTTGACAAAAACATCTTGTCCAGACTCCTCCAATCCTTGTCCTCTCCTCATGGAGCCCCTGTCCTGTTTGTCAAAAAGAAGGACGGCTCCCTCCATCTTTGTGTGGACTTCTGTGGCCTTAACAAGATCACCAAGAAAGACTGATATCCATTACCCCTCATTGCCGACCTCCTAGACTCTCTGAGCCATGCCAAAGTCTATACCAAAATCGATCTCCATTCCGCTTATCACCTCGTCCAGATAGTGGAAGGAGATGAGTGGAAAACCTCCTTCCATATGCGCTATGGCTCCTATGAATGGTTGGTAATGCCGGAAGGTCTTACAAATGCGCCAGCGGCTTTCCAATGCTTTGTTAATAGTGTCTTTGCCAATATGCTGGATATATGCGTTATCGTGTATCTGGATGATATTCTTATCTATTCCGAAGACCTTATGAGTCATAGGAAACACATCCAAGAAGTACTATGCTGTCTTCGTAAACATCGACTCTATGCTAAACCCGAAAAATGCGAATTCCACTCATTCTCTGTTGAGTATCTTGGTTACCTGCTATCTCCGGAAGGCTTGACAATGTCATCTGAGAAAATCCAGTCTATTGTTAACTGGCTGGAACCTCGGAAGATCAAAGACATTCAATCCTTCCTTGGGTTCGCTAATTTCTATCGTCAATTCATATTCAATTACTCGGATATTGTAGTTCCCCTCACTTGGCTTACATGCAAGGGAGTTCCGTGGAACTTCTCTGAGGACTGCTGGAAATCCTTTGAAACACTCAAGAAGGCCTTCACTTCCGCTCCAGTACTTACCCACTGGATTCTGGATGTCCCTATAGTTGTGGAAACTAATGCCTCTGACTATGCTATTGCTGGAATACTTTCCATTGTATGTCTGGACTCAGAGCTTCGTCCAGTTGCCTATTACTCCCATACACTATCTGCACCAGAACTCAATTATGACACCCACAACAAGGAACTCCTAGCCATCCATGAGGCTTTCTGGACCTGGCGACATTACCTAGAAGGCTCGTCTGAGCCTATAGATGTTGTTACAGACCACAAGAACCTCGAGTATTTTTCCACCACCAAACTCCTCTCTCGCCATCAGGCTCACTGGTCAGAATTCCTCCATCAGTTCAATCTCATCATCCATTTCCGTCCCAGAAAACTCGGAGCCAAACCGGATTCCCTGACAAGATGTTGGGACATCTACCCCAAAGAGGGGGATAAGGACTACGCTCAAGTTAATCCTCATAATTTCTGCCCAGTATTCACTTCCGAACAATTAGCTTCGTCCCTATGAGCCACAACCCTAGCACCTCCAGTCCTTAGAGCAGCTGTCCTTATGGATATGGAAAGCCTTCGGAAAGACATCCTGACCGCACTTCCCAATGACCCCATCGCCAAAATGCATCTTCCGGTACCTTCGGATCCGAGATGGACAGTGAGCAATAGTGGATTCCTTTGCTGCGATAACCGTATCTATGTCCCAGAAGCCAATGACTTACAATTACGTGTCCTCTGTAACTGCCATGACCACCCCCTATCCGGACACTTCGGACAAAACCATACCCTTGAGCTCGTCCAATGCGACTACACCTGGCCTGGAATATGCACCTATGTAAAGGATTATGTCAGGTCCTGCACTTCCTGCACCTGAGCCAAAGTTCTGAGACACAAGCCATATGGATTACTCAAGCAACTCCCTGTTCTGGAGAAGCCATGGAATTCCATCTCTATGGACTTTATTGAGCAACTTCTGGACTCTTCTGGCTATACAGCTATCCTTGTCATCATAGACCGCCTATCCAAGCAAGCCATATTTGTTCCGACTCATGACACCATAACCTCTCCAGATCTCGCCCGCCTCTTCCTTCTTCATGTATTCTCCAAGCATGGTGTTCCGTCCCATGTGACCTCAGATTGAGGAACTGAGTTCATATCCCACTTCTTCCGGTCTTTAGGGAAAGCATTAGACATGGTCCTGTACTTCACATCTGGATATCATCCAGAAGGGGACGGACAAACTGAGCATGCCAATCAAATGCTGGAACAATACCTTCGGATCTATTGCAACTATCAACAGGACAACTGGTCTGAACTATTACCCCTAGCAGAGTTTGCATACAATAATGCTCCAAGTGCTAATGGGGTATTGCCCTTCTTTGCCAATAAGGGTTACCATCCGAATATTTCCATCCATCTGGAACATGATCTATCCTCCATCCTTGCCCAGGAATATGCCCTAGACCTTAATGAACTTCACCAGTTCCTCCGAGAAGAAATGTCAGAAGCACAGAAACACTATCAAGGACCTGTGGATGCTAAAAGACAACCAGCTCCAGACTTCCGGATTAGAGAACAAGTCTTCATTAAAGCCAAGTACTTCCATTCCACTCGCCCATCAAAGAAGCTTTCGGAAAAGAATTTAGGTCCATTTGAAATTATATCTCATCTGGACACACATTCCTTCGCCATCTGACTTCCAGATTCTATGCGTTCTGTACATCCTGTATTCCACATCTCCCAACTAGAGCCAGCAATTCTGAACACCATCCCCAATCGCATCCAACCTCCTCCTCCTCCAGTCCAGGTTGACAGAGAACCAGAATACGAGATATCTGAGATCCTGGACTCTAGACTTGATCATCGTAGATGCCAGTGTCAACTTCTGTACCTTGTCCGATGGCCTGGATATGAAGGAACGGATGAAGAGACTTCATGGTTACTTGCTACTGAGCTCGGAAACGCATCCAAACTCATATCTGACTTCCACTCTGCATATCCGGACAAACCTGGTCCTATTCAACTCTGAAGTACATGGATGATACACGAAATACAAGTACAAGTATCAGAAAGGGCCACAGGACTAGAAAAAACTACATTTCCATAGACTCATCTGCCCCTCCAGATTCGTCCTCCTCACTTCCGGAACCCTTATTCATCTCCTCATCTTCCTCCTCCACATCCAAAGTTGTCTGAACCTCATCTGATGGGATCTGAAGCCCCAACCAAAGCTCCCCAAAAAGCAAGGCCTGAAACTCCCTTTGTTGTTGGAGGAACACCTCCAGTCCAGCACCCATCTGGTCCATTGCAGTCCTGCTGCCTTCCACCACCAGGATGCTGTGCTCTAGGAGAGAATTGGTCCGAGCCAACTCAGCCAGGACGTTGTTGATGGCCGTCAACAAGGATTGTCCATCATCCTCCACAACTTCTGAAGGATCCAGACTTGGACTCCTCTGACATCTCTTACCTTTACCCCTCAGAGATGGGGATCTGACAGCATGTTGTCTCTTCTTGCCCTTGGCCCTTGGAACCTTGACAGATCTGGGCCTCCCAGGACAAGTGCCCTTGTCTCTATGACATGGATCACAAGACTTGATCTATCCGAGAGCCCATTAGCTCGGATCTGAAACAGCTCTATAGACTCACCAGGGCATTCCTGTCTGCATCCGTCCACAGACAGATCCGACCCTTCCCAGTGCAACATGCACAGGATCCGTCATTGTCCAAAGACAAAGCATGAGACTTCTGAAAGTTAGGAAGGGAACAGAACAAACATCCGAAACTCACTGTCTCTGCTGCTATCTCCTTCCACCTCTTTTCCTCTGCTGCTGCCCTCTGCTTCTTGGCCTCCTCTATCTTCTGCAGATCCTCCTGATGCTTCTGTTCCTCCTCCTCCTTGTGCTTCCATTTCTTGTCAGCTTCAGCTGCAGCTTTGGCAGCTGCCAATTTCTTCTCCAAGTCTGCTACAAGGTCTGCAGCAGAGTCAGGGATATGGGATCCTTCTCCAGACATGATAAAAGCAGTTGTTGTTTGAGATATAGGAAAGTGGGGGTTAGGAATCACTTCAGACGTCTGACATCTGTATATCTGTTGGATTACAGACTCAGCACATCAACCATCAAACTTCTCCATCGTCTTGCATTAATTTCATCCGATCCAGATCGACACTTCTTATGCCTCAGGGGTTCGGCCCTAAAGGGGGGATACTGTCATATTCCATACATCTGATCTCAGATCCAATCAGATCCAATCCAATCCAATTGATCCTGCTTCTATCCGGACCACAGATCCGATCTGGATCACCCATCCAAGTGCCCCAGCTTCTTGTGTTCTAAGTCCACTGTGCATACTTGCTTCTATCCCCTTTTGGTGATCTACCTGTACTGGTGTCCCAGCTGTGTATATTCCTGTCCTGCTTACTGATCAGTTACCTGTGCTTCATATCCAACTCATGTTTGCTGATCCGCTGCGCATAGACTTCTGTTATACTTTGTGCATTGTACCTACAGTATATAAACTACATGTACAACTCTAGAGAACCTTAGTTCAAATATCATCTTAGATTCTGCTCATTCCATTCATCCGAATCTGATCCTTTTCCAACTCTAAGTATCTTCTGAGACTTAGGATTGATTCCTATAGTCTACATCTCTGACTCTACCTCCGGTAGTCTATATCCATTAGTTTCTAGTATGGACCTCATCTGCTACTAGCCTTATACCTTGAATCTATCTGTATGCTCCGGATACCCTCCAGACGTACTCTTTCCATCCATACATTTTGGATATACCTCGGATGTGCCATATCTGATACCTTTGGACCTTCAGATCCGCTACACAAGCACATCCGGATCCTCAGATGAAGATTACTCCTCTGAAATAAAGGGTAGTACTCGGGAAAGAGGCACAGTGCACGAACTGAGGCCAAAGCCCTTCGGATCTCTCACCTATTGAGTACGGTATTAACAGTGTGCTATAGTATTCATTCATTATATCTTATATTGTATCACTCATTTAATGGGATCCCTGTATCACTACTGCTATTGATATTCGAAATATATCTTCTTTGAAATCCATTATCTCTAAGAGTTCTTTGATGGTCTTCGCTGTCCTGCTATCATCATCACTATCAGTGGTATTACTGCTATACTCATCACTATCACTGTTACCATCGCTAAAGCATCAGTATCATCGTTATCTTGCCATTGCTCTTTGCTGTCCCTTGGCATATAGTGCTATCATAGTCATCAGTACATGCTATCACCCCACTCATTGTTAGCGCTCCTTTCAGTACCATTGGTATCGATGGCATCATTGGTATATATCATACTCAGCATGTTAGCATTGGCATCCATGGCTTTCACAGCGCTATCTGTGGCATCACTACCACTACCTTTGGCAACATCTTATAGCAGTATCATGTGTCTTACATTAGTGTTTGACAGAGTATATGTATATCCACTGGCAACCCCTTGGGTCGAACATTCTTGCTCTGCAAGTATAGCAGCTAGGCAGACTTTGACATATACTAGCATGGGTGGTAGTTTGCTATCATACTAGCTAGATTGTAGTCTTTACACCAAGCACCGAGCACCAAGTGAATACCAAGTACCAAGTACTGAGTACTGAGTGCCTACCGACACTTCCACAGGTCACATTGTTGCTGAGCATCAAACCAAGCCTGGGGCATGTCAAACACTGGCAAAAAATAAACACAGACCTGGCACTTGAAGGTTGTAAGATTAATTTTGAATTAATGTTTCTTGTCACCTCAAGTACTGAGCACCAAGTGCTGAGTACCAAGTACTGAGTACTGAGCACAAGTACCAAGTACCAAGCACCGAGTGTTGAGTACTGAGTACTGAGTACCAAGCACTGAGTGCTGAGTACCAAGTGCCAAGCACTGAGCACTGAGTACTGAGTACTGAGCACTGAGTGCTGAGTACTGAGTCCCAAGCACAAGCACTGAGTGCTGAGTACTGAGTGCTGAGCACCAAGCACTGAGTGCCGAGTGCCAAGTACTGAGTACTGAGTGCTGAATACTGAGTGCAGAGCACTAAGCACCGAACACCAAGTACCAAACACCAAGTACTGAACACCAAGTACCAAGTGCTGAATACTGAGTGCCAAACACTGAGCACCAAGTGAATACCGAGTACCCAGTCCTGAGTACCGAGTGTCTACTGAGTGCCAGCACTTGGCACTCGGCACTTGGTAGGCACTCTGTACTTGGTACTGGGTACTCAGTATTCACTTGGTGCTTGGTGCTTAGCACTCAGTATTCGGTACTTGGTACTTGGTGTTCGGTACTTGGTGTTTGGTGCTCAGTGCTAGGCACTGGGTACTTGGTACTCATTACTTGGCAAACTTAGCACTCAGGGAATATTTCATGTAGTTGTAAGTTAAGGCAAAAACATCATTGATTCAAAAAAGTGATACATCTATGAACAGCTGTTGAATTAAGTGGCCATGTTAACCTCCTCACCAGAATCTTCAACCTTCACCCCTCAATATCCATGTCATCAGAATTATATTCTGGGACAAGGTTGGCTGGATCACCTGGGTCCACCATGTTGCTGGATGGTTGGGGGTCCTCAAGCTGAACAACAGTGCCGGATGTTTCATGTCCCTCTGACTGAACTTCAGTGGGTCCAAACATCAGACCTTCTATGGCAGTGACATCCCACAATTTTGGGGATGAGGGTTCAATCCTGGTCATGGACAGATCAATCAGGGGAGGGAGGGCTGATACTGGAGGTGACATGGATGGCTGGATAGCTTGATGCAGCAACAAGCTTTATCAGAAGGAGAGGGAGGGAGGGGGAATGATGGGTGCCAGGTAATGATTTCATGGTGGAGGCTCTCATGGAGGCGCTGTAGGGTATCAATCTTACCTTCCTGCTCTGCCACATGAGCCTCAAGGAGGGCGATCCTGGCTGCACCATCCTGGATGGCAATGGACATGGAATGGAGGTCCAGCTGTTACAATCGTCGTACGCCCCTATTCATTTTCTCCTCATACGCTTATGTCACGGTTACCATATTGGTTGTACTATTACACGGTCAGATGACCTCGCCTTTACAATTGTACTTTCGCATGGTCAGATGACCATTACACTTCTCCCACAGTCACTTGACTGTACGTTCTACTTTTCTCTCTCATGTTCCACCACATTCTATGGACTTCTATTGACGTCATGGCTCTCTGACTTGTACCCTTCTCTTATGTTCCACTACGTTCTATTGACTCATAGACTTGCCCTAAAGCTACCTACGTACTTTAGTATTTAAAGGCCTTCTTGTACTTGTAGATTCTTCACTTGAATCTTACTGGGTTTTACCTGGAACATCCTTCGCTAGAGCCTCTCAACTCTAGTGTCTTTGTGAAGTCGTCTTCTAAGTCTTAGCACTCCTAAGTCTTAGTCTGAACACGATTATATTCGACTCAGCCAGTTTCGTACTGCACCCAGCACGAGACTATCTGTGTCGTCTGACAACATCATAGTCTTTTCTACATAAAGCATTGATACGTTAACGACCACTGTTCTCTTTTGAACCATCGTTCAACGAGCCCATCCCAGTCGTAACACCAGCATGGGCAAGTCTAGTGCTGCCCAAGGCACTCTGGAGGTCAATGATGCTGTTGCTACCATTGAAAATTAAAATCAGATGAGCTCAAAATATTAATGTGACTTACTGGCTGGGGGAGGCACAGTTGCCATAGACAAGTCTTGTGCTATATGAGGAACTCTGGAGGTGGATGATGGAGTTGCTACCATTAAAAATTGGAGGCAATGAGCTGACAATATTGATGTCACTTACTGGCTACTGGAGGCGCAGTTGCAGGCACTAGGACAGCAGTGATGGTCCTGCTGTGAGAATGTCTGGGTGCCCTTGGTGTTTGCAGGGCAGGCACTGCTGGAGTGTTGGATACACCATGAGACTGGCTCCTTGTGCATGCCCTTGACTGGGAGGCAGGCGAAGGATTGGTGGGAGCAGTTGCAGGGGTGGCCAGAAGATTGGTGGAAGCAGTAGAGGGGGTTGGAGCAGCAGAGGGAGTTCTGGCAGTGGAGGGAGTCCTAGACCTGGTCCAGTGAGTGGATGACTGACATCTGGACCATTTAGGCGGGGTTCCTATGGTTGCTGGGGTACACTTGATCTTCTTGGTGGTGCAATACATACAGGACATACAGGGGATAACTGTCCTCTTGTCCCTGTGAGTGGCACAGGGCCAC
Organism: Suillus decipiens; assembly: GCA_016695475.1. Lineage (NCBI taxonomy): Eukaryota > Fungi > Basidiomycota > Agaricomycetes > Boletales > Suillaceae > Suillus > Suillus decipiens. Next base: position 181,282 of record MU172918.1, on the reverse strand, counting down.
TGGCATGAGGTGCATGCATAGCAGGGATTGTTCTGAAAGTCCTATGAGTTGTGTGAAACACGGAATACAAAGTACTCACTGGTCCGGGAATCAGAATGTCGACCCCATCGACTGCTGAAGCCTCTACTGGTGAGGTGGACATGGCCTGGGGGGCCTCTGCAACCTCCAGACAACTTCCTGGGGGAGTCGACATGGCCTGGGGGGGCTCAGCAACCTCCGGACCACTGCCAGAGGTGGGCTGCCAAATTCCAAGAATGAGTGTGAGTTTAGAATAAGTGGGGGAGACTTACTGAAGTACCAAGATTACAGCATACTCCTGAGTTCCAGACACATAAATAAGACTTACCAAAGCAGGGCCAAAGGACTGCTTCTTGGGGGAGCGAGGCAAATGGGGCAAGCAAGGTGATCCGGGCATCCTTTCTGCAAGTGAGGAGTGCCAGGGAAGGACAACCTCCAGCACTCGCTTTGAAATTGGCTACACAACATCAGAAACTATACAAAAATGAACCTATAGCACATACCTGGATGAATGGAACTTCATCATCCTCCAACTCCACAAACTCCTGGGACTTTGCAATCCAGGTCAACTTCACCCTCTTGTGACCCTTCATCACTGAGTGAAGGGGTTGGGGGTGTTTGGACATCATGGGGGACTTCTGCTTCTGCCCCTCATCTGCTGCTGGCTCCAGGACAGCCTTCCCCTTACCCTTATCCTTAGCCATCACCTGGGACTCATTGTCTATGGTGGTGGAAGGGCCAGCAACATTGCTGGAAATGATGGGTGGGGAGGGAAGCTCCACAGGAATGGGGCCAAGTGAGGGAGGAGTGGACACTGGGAGGTTGCAGGAATGGTCACCTAGCGCCTCCCAGGCAAGAACTTTCTCACACCAGGAGTGCTTCAGGAGCTGGGGGTCATCATGGCCAATGCTGTGCCAGTTGGGCCAGACCTGGGGCCTCATGGCCCTGACCCTCATCAGCTCCTTGGAGCATGAACAGACTATGCCAGGGAGGTAGGGGCCCTTGCTATAGTCCCAGACAACCTGGGCCTGCCCCCAGAATTTCAATCAAACAAGGCTGAGATAAGACAGGCACTCACCACAAGCTCAGTGACCTGTGCTGACAGAGCCATGTAAGCATTGCCTGCAGGAATTTGCTGAGCGCCGGAAATGATGCCCACAATCTGGGCAGTGAGGGCCTTGAGACCAGCCAAGGAGGTATCAACTTGGGTAGACATTGGGATTGAATTGGAAGTGTTGAAAAAGCAAAAGATTTTCAAATCAGGATGAAATCAGTTATCACAAGGATGATGTTTCAAAGCAAACAAGACATGTGAAACATGATCTTGACATTCATTGATTGTTTGTCCTTATTTGGTCATGGTTGACTTTGCAGGGGCTTCCGGCCATGCTTTGACCATCCAAGTTATCTTTTATCAATCTATCTGTTGATCAGTTAATCAGCCACCATGAGATCAGTTAGATTTGATGCCTCCCCACCCCCTGATCATAATTCAATGGATGTGGATGACTCAGATGTGTCCCATACATCACTAGGTGTGTCATTTCAGTATGATAGCCTTTCAATTTGCTGATCAGGCATTAGATTCATTGAGCAATGTATACCTCAGGCCAGATGATGATATTAAAGATGATTATTTATCATCCAGTGGCCTGTATTTGTTGCAGGCAATCCCTGGTAAGATCTACCATTGGTATGTACAACTTGTAAATATTCATGCTCACTAAAATCTCACAGATCAATCACTCCCAGCCCAGGGTGAAGCACCCAATTTCTTCACTGACCCAGATGTGTACCTTGGGCTGGTGTAGCGACCATATTGCCACTAGGCTTGTGTCCTAGCTATTCCACACATGTCTCAAGTCATAGCCAAGGGAACTGAACATCAAGTGGCACTTGCACCAGCCATCCAAACTGTGTTGTCCAACCATGTCCATCCTAAGTCCATCTAGCTCCATTTGGTGTGTATTATTTAGTAACTGTCGAAACTGATCCCATGGCAAGCACTATTACATGCACACCTCATGCTGCAGTATCCAGCAGCATTATTACATATTCCGCCTATCTGCCTCACACACTCACTACTATACTCGCCTATCCATCCTGGTCACTCACACACCATGTTAAAAAGCCTCTCAGATATGTTTCATACTTCACTTCCTCTGTCTGTGGTAGCCTTAGAAGTCACTCATAGTATTAATCTTTTGTTTCATGCAAATCTATCTTCATTTTTGCCCTAACTTTCGACCTATCAGCACTTAGTACCACTATAAATTGCTGCTGGATACTATGAGCTAAGCTCTCATCCTTTGAACTTTGATTTTTTATCACGGAGTCTCAGACCACTACTGGTGATTCTTACCATTGCCGCTATTATTGATCGTTACCACAGGCTAGTGTTTGTCTTCGGTAGTTACTGCTATCACTGTTTTGGTATTGCTAACAAGCACTCTTACCATCACATTCTCGTTCTCGAACCATCTTATTCTGCCATAGTACTGCTGATGGCAGCAACCTCTGGATTAGTTTCTTTCCTCTAGTGTCTAGTCTTGCTGCATTCCCTTGCTAACTAACTAAAGGAAATTGCTTTTATCACAGTCCTCTCAAATTGAACTATATACTTGCACCTTCAGTAGGATAAATAGTTGTGTCTATCTATAGGCCAGCTGTTATTTCCTTGTTTCACCGGATGAAGATCTGATTGAGTCTGATGTGTACCTTGGGCCGGAAGTGTTACAATCGTTGTACGCCCCCTATTCATTTTCTCTCGCTTACGTCACTATTACCTTAACGGTTGTACTATCCCATGGTCAGGTGACCTTACCTTTACGGTTGTATTCTTACACGATCAGATGATCATCTTACTTCTCCCACAGTCACTTGACTGTACGTTCTATTCTGTTCTCTCTCGTTCTACGACATTCCATGGACTTCTGTTGACTCATACATTCCACGGCGTTCTATCACATTCTATTGACTCACTGTTACGAACTGGGATAGTTCTGAACACGACTGCCGCAAACAAGCAGTATCGAGAGTCGTGGTTTCGGGTAAGGCAAACGACGAAGACAGTTAAGTACAAGAGAGTACGAGACTGGCTGAGTCGGATGCGTTCTACAACGACTAAGGTAGCTCCGAGTAGGGTTACACGGAACTAGCTGAGTCGAGGCGAGTAAGCGTCGCTTTAGACTAAGGCTTAGGTGTGCTAAGCTTAGATACGATCTTAGACGACTAAGGATTGGGGGTCCTTAGCGAAGGAAGAATCCAGGTAAAACCCAGTAAGATTAGAATGAGGAAAGTACAACGTATCTACTCGAGCTTATATACGAAGTAGGTGAGTAGTTTAGGGCGGGCTCGAGGAGATAAGTAATAACTACGTATCCTGTTAAGGAAGGCAGTGAAATACAACGTGTTGAATGTATGACGTCAGAAGGGAGTCAGAACGAGTCAGAATGAGAACCGAGTCACGTATGAACGTACGGTCAAGTGACCGTGGGCGAAAGTGATATACAAAGGAATGATGACATAATCAGGAAGGGAAAAGAAAGTAAGGAGGCGTACAACGATTGTAACACTCACGCCATTGTATACCATATTTAGTTAGCTACCGTTTATAGCTGTCTCAAGCCTGCCCTAAAGTCCCTACGTACTTTAGTATTTAAAGGCTCTCCTGTACTTGTAGATTCCTTACTTGAATCTTACTGGGTTTTACCTGGAACATCCTTCGCTAGAGCCTCTCAACTCTAGTCGTCTTTGTGAAGCTGTCTTCTAAGTCTTAGCACTCCTAAGTCTTAGTCCGAACACAGTTATATTCGACTCAGCCAGTTTCGTACTGCCACCTAGCACGAAACTATCTGTGTCGTCTGACAACGTCGTAGTCCTTTCTACGTAAAGCATTGATACGTTAACGACCGCTGTTCTCTTTTGAACCGTCGTTCAACGAGCCCATCCCAGTCGTAACAGGAAGAAGATTTGATTGGGTCTGATGTAGTGGCACAATGTGCTAATACTCCCAGAAATGCTCTGGCAATGCTGGAAGTATGCCTTTCATGTGAGCATATCCCCACCATCTTGGCCACCATATCTAATACATTTTCTTCATAGCAAATGTGACATCTCCCAGCCATCACTTAGCCACGCCGGAGCTCACTGATGTGGATGTAGATTCAATGGTGCAGGATGCATCACTAACATGTAAGTTCATCCTCACCACCCTACCCCTAATACTCAATCTATGTCAACAGCAAATGTCCCATCTCCCGGGCATCACTTAGCTAACCCAGAACTCACTACTGAAGAATTGTATGCCATTGTCCAGGAGTTCCAGCCACTTGGGACATATGACTACCCAGAATGTGAGTATCTGCTCATGCCTTATATGAATATCTCCCAATTTCCTTCCAAGTGCAATCCTTCCAAAATCGACTTTTAAAATACCAACAACACTATGGACATCTTCCTGGCCCTTCCATACTACAGCAACCGGAGGCTGATTGTCCATTTCAACTGGCTTGGACAGAAACATGTGACAAACTTAGAAGAGCTTATACTGACCTCCAGAGGATGCAAAGGGCCCAAAAGATGAGGACTGAATTGCTGATGGTAGTAGACTCTCTCATTAAAAGGTTTGATGATAATCCTAACCTGTAAATTACCTACTTTCAATACTTTCATCATATCTGTGATTCAGTACTTTGTATTCAGGATTTAGTATTTGGCATTGGGTATTTTGCATTCAGTATTCGGTATTTGGTACTTGACATCTGGTGTTCGGTACTTCTTGCCTGGAAGTACTGAACACCGGATGTCGAGTACCGTGTCGCACTACCACATCCTCAGTGCACAATATTCCCATGGACATTCAAGCAGACATTATGGTACAAATAATTGCAGTGTGGTATATGTACACTACTTCCTTCCCCTTCCTCTGATCACCCGAGGCATGCTGTCTAGTGGCTTGTGCAACATACTCCGGGTCATCCTGGCCGATGGTTCAATCAGTGCACTGATGTTTGCTGTCTTAGTCTGCTGGGGCTTTGGAAGTGATTTTGGGACTGTGAGCTTTTGACCTGCCCCTGATGGATTTCCTGCTCTTCTTGCTCTCTTGTGTGGGGATCTACCATCTGCCGAGTCATCATCAGCTTCCTCTTCTGTCTCCTGAGTGTCACTCTGTGCTTCTGTTGAGGAATCCTCAGGGCTTTGGTGGATTGCCCTTTTCCGCTTTCTGATTGTTTCAGTTGCAGGAGAAGGTGACTCGGAAGACACCACTGATGGTACCATCTCACTGTCCTTGTTTTTCCATGCTTTGAAAAGGAAGGTCAGACATTCGCCTGCCTCCTGCCAAGCATACCAGAAATTGAGCAATGCCATCATATCCCAATTTTGCAACTTCGATGGTTCCTTCAGGTCCACATCAGCCGGAAGAAATGTTCTCACCACAAAGTCATCTTAACTGTGTATGATGGCACTCCATGGAACGACCACCTTGTCATTCCCAGAACAAAGTCCTGTGTGCATGTGTTCAATACATTCAGTGATTTTGTTATGAGAGACTCACGATAGTACAATGTAAGGAAAGCCCTGACTATGGCCTTCTTCTCCTCCAGTTTTGTCTTGGTGATGTCTGGAAGCACTGGCATTCCATCCCCATCCACTTTGAGTTCAAAAGCCAGTTTTTGGATTCTTTTTTGACCTCCTTTTACATGTCGTCCTCCGTCCTGTGCCCTGGCACCTATCATCATGACAATCAACACATTCCTCCTTGTATGCACAGTTCAAGCACTCACCAAACTGTTCCTGTGTGTACTCCTGCCAAACAGTCTCGATGGTCTCCCAGTCCTTCATCTTCATGAAGCTGTCACCATCTCCTAAAGCCTCATTATCATCATGCCTGCATGATGTCTATTCAAACAGATCTGCCAGGACCAAACAAATTCACTTACATCCCAAAAAGTACCTCTACTTGTTCATTCTTCCAAGCTGATAGCACAAACACTCTCATCCTGCATTGCCTCCACATCTCTTTCGAGAAGTGCTCCATATATGCTGGGCCCTTCTTC
>MU172918.1:153360-163499 GCA_016695475.1 Suillus decipiens | reverse complement strand
AAGCCCGAAGTATTTTTCTATCATTATCCATACCCCTCAGCCTCTCCGTCCCTTACTGAGCCCATTTCCCATGTGTTACCCCTATCTCCGGCTCCGTTCCAAGCTCCAGCAGCCTCATTGCTGCTTAGCAGCCACCCTATGGCGACTTTCCCATGCTGCGTGCAGCTCCTGTGACTTGCTGAGACCCATTAGGCAACCCAAAGGCTCAAGAATTCTGTTCCATCCTATGTCCACCTAGCCATGCCGGTATGTAAATTTCCTTGCCTTATGTTTTGTAACATGTAGTACACCCTTATTACATGTCTACTGTGTGGTTTTCCTATCCCTTCTGTCTCCGTCACTATTACTTAGGTATATAATTTCCTACCTACTGAGACTCGTACTTTACTACCCTTCTACTGTATACTCAGTAGGAGAAGTCACTATTACCTTTCGGTATAGTTTTCAATCATTATACTAAATACAATCCTTATCAAAAATCACAATAAATCCTTATCTCACTGCACGCAATACCTTCGCTATACTGCTATACTGCTTCACCGCTGCTTAGTAATATTTTCCCACGCCATGCGCAGCTTCGGCATACATCACACTACCCTCGGAAACCATCTCGGCAACTTCAGCAACTTTCTCGCTATCATCAACCCCTATCATGCTATTTTAGGCAACTCAGACTATATCAACTAGCATCCCCCTCAGGTCGAATGCTCTTGCACTGCAAGTATAGCAGCTAGGCAAGCTTTCAATATATACTAGCTTAGGTGGTAGTCCACTATCAGCCTAGCTAGATTGTAGTCTTTACATCGATAAGTACAAATCCCAGCTGGTAGCCAAGGGTTATTCTCAAGTATATGGTGTTGATTACTATGACACTTATGCACTTGTCGCATGCCTTGCATCTCTCCAAACCATCTTCACTATAGCTGCACGCAACAATTGGAACATTGACATCTTTGACTTCCACAGTGCCTTTCTGAATGGTAAACTCAACAAGAACAAAATCATTTACATGGAACTCCCACCTGGACTCAATGTCAACAAGAAGTTCAAACATCCTGTCGCATTGTTACACATCGCACTCTACAGATCAAAACAAGGAGCTTTGAAGTGGTATCAGGAGTTGTGTCACTTGTTGAAGAGTTTAGGGATGATGTGCGCTGTTACGACTGGGATGGACTCATAGACAATGACTCAAAAGAGAGTAGTGGTCAGCAACAGTGTAAGCATTCTGAGTACAAAAGAGTACTACACTTTCAGACGACGAAGATAGTTATGCATAGTGTTACATGGAACTAGCTGAGTCGAATATAATTGTGTTCAGCTAAGACTTAGGAGTGCTAAGACTTAGAAGGACAACTTCAATGACAACTAGAGTTGAGAGGCTCTAGTGAAGGATGTTCCAGGTAAAACCCAGTAAGATTCAAGTGAAGAATCTACAAGTACAAGAAGGCCTTTAAATACTAAAGTATGTAGGGACTTTAGGGCAGGTCTGAGATAGATATAATCAGTAGTTAACCGCATATAGTGTACAATGACATGAGTCAATGGAATGTGACGGAATGTTGTGGAAGGTATGAGTCAATAGAACAGCATAGAATGATGACGTCAATGGAATGTTACAGAACAGAATGGAACCGAGTGCCAACGTACAGTCAAGTGACTGTGGGAGAAGTGTGAGGTCACATGACTGTGTAAGAGTACAACCAATAAGGTAATAGTGACATAAGCAGGAAAGAAATGAGTAGGGGCATACAGCAATTGTAACATGTGCAGAATCTGACTGGGGAGTTTTCTACAAGCATATAGGTGCAGACATCTTAATTCTTGCATCACACATTGATGACTGCACAGTAACTGGCAGCAACAACAAGCTCATTGCAGAGTTCAAGCAAGACATAGCGTCGTGCTACAAACTCACAGATTTAGGACCTATCGCATTTCTACTAGAAATGAAGGTCACCCACGACCATCTTGCGTGTACCATCTCCTTCTCCCATGAAACATATGTCAATTCTATCCTCACCAAATATAATTTCACAGATCGGAAACTCTGCTCCATCCCAATGGACCCAAACACTCCACTCTTGCAATCTCAATGCCCTAAGACTCCAGCCGAAACCATGCTAATGAAGAACATTCCCTATCGAGAGGCTGTCAGCTCACTCATGCATCTAGCTGTTGGTACATGCCCCAACATAGCCTTTGCCATCTCAATTGTCACACAGTTTGGAGCTAACCCAGGTATGGCTCATTGGGAGGCTGTAAAACGAATCTACCACTACCTCATAGGAACAAAGAAACTCGCACTCACCTTTGGGACCTGCAAGTAAGGCCTTGAGGGCTTTACTGACACAGATGGTGCATCACAAGAGCATCAGCATGCCATATCTGGCTATGCATTCTTCTTGGACGGCAGCACAGTATCCTGGAGCTCAAAGAAGCAAGAGTTAGTAACTCTCTCAATGACCAAGGCCGAGTATGTTGCAGCAACGCATGCTGCAAAGGAAGCCATCTGGCTTCGACATTTCCTCACCAAAATCTTCTGTCCCCTTGATCAACCAACCTTCCTTCATTGTGACAACCAATCCACTATTGCCCTTGCCAATTCTGGTGCATTCTACACCTGAATGAAACACATTGACATTCATTACCATTTTATTTGTTTCTCTCTTGAAAAAGGTTCTATTTCACTTGTTTATTGCCCTACAGATAGTATGACTGCAGATACACTTACCAAAGCTCTCCCTAGTCTCAAAGTTAAACACTTCGCCTCTGCTCTCAAACTTTGCTCAGTTTGAAGGGGAGTGTTGAACTCTAGACCATATTAGCTATATTACATAAGCACATTCATTTACCGTTTCTTTTCCTAGCAGTAGAACTTCCTCAGTGACTACATTAAGTCCACTGAGGTCAGTACAGATTACTTACACGACTCACATCTAGCTAATGGTCTCCACAGCTCATATACTCACTGCAGGTACAATATAGTGACTACATTAAGTCCACTGAGCTCGTATACTCACTGCAAAATCATAGGGTAAATTGAGAGTAGTGTATAGCCTCAGCAATTAGATACTCTTATCATGGTATAGTCATGGTATGAATTGTATACCATGTATGACACCGTCAGGGCTGAGGTACCATAACTCCACATACTCAAATGATTTGAGTTTGTGGATAGCATACTGGGACAGACAGGGGGTAAGAGTATCACTGACAGAGGTACCTACCATGAAGTCATTTATCTTTGGCTTTTTCTTCTCAGCCTCCCAGTGTTCATTCTCTGCTTCTTGCTTGTGTATCTGTTTCTCTTGCTCCAGCAGTTCTCACATGGTTTGGGCTTGTTCTGCCGCAAGTCTAGTGTCTTCAGTGACTTGCTGGTTCCAAGCAGCAATGCAAATGTCATGGTCTTGCTGCCATCCCACTGTGAGTTAATTGGCTGCTTTAGTGTGTGTTGTCTGCAAGTTTCCAATGATGCAATTTCTTAACCCTTCAAAGGTGGCAGACACAAAGTCAGGCTCAACATTGAATGTAGGGTTGAATGCGATACATGCCATTTTGGAGTGGATGGTGGGGATGACATTTGAAAGATTGGATAATATTAGGTGCTTTGTAAAGGTGTGGAAGTATTAGGATATGTGTAGGAGAAAAGCAAATATTTTCCACTCACCTAAAGACAAAACCCTAATACTTCACTCATGCCTCACTATGCAATAGAGTGAGAATAAGTGGAATAGCAATGGAAATTTTAACTAACATTTGACATATATTTGCAGAATGGAGTCCTGACATCAGCACACCATATCCCATTAGCCATATTCATCTTGTGCTCAGACCATCTGCTCTTATCATCTCCTACTCATGCCTATCTCCAATCCTTCAGTCTCTTCCCTCTTGGATCCTTTGGACTCCAACACAAAGGCCACCAAGTTACTCAAGACTGGTGATTATCTTTGTGTTTCTGATTCATCTCATGTATGGTTACTTGTTTATGCCTCCCAAGGCAGCCACTCACTATTAGTTTTATAGGGCAAATGGAAGAATCTTGTCTCACAAGCTCTTAGGGATGGCTGCCTCAAATTCTACTATGGTAATAGCAAGAAAGCCCTCAAGAACACAGATGAATTTCGACATGCAATACCTGTCAATGGGCTGCTTCTTGTGGGCACCATGGTGTGCCCTGTTATTTACTTTATTTGTGTTATTTAGTCATTGACAAATCAACAGACAAAGGGTGTCCTCACTGGGTTTTGTTAGACCAGCACTGACAAAGTCCCAGACCTCTCCACAGATAGATGTAGGGCTGACTTTGACTTGTTGCAGAGGTCTGTAGATGCACTTCTAAAAATTATTGACCATCATGTGGAGCTCAAAGAGATGTTGGAACAGTGGGCTATGATTGGGGTGGGTGACCTTGATTTTGACAAGGGCAATACAGGAGGCAGTGATATGGAGGATGTCAACATCATCTTATAATCTAGCATACTCTCTTGTTCAGCATGTTGTAATTTGTAACAATCAGCATGGTTTTTGTATCCTTTACAGGCCTGTACACATGTCTAGCAACTGCATAAACCTATCCTACATGTACCACCTATACAACATGTATCATGTGTATTGTCTGTACAAAGGCACAGACTTGTAACATTTATATATATTGTGAGACCTTGTGACAGGACTGTAAAGGGGAGACTTTCCTGTGTGACTGTAAGGCTTATACAGGCTTGTACAACATTGTACAGGTACCAGCTGGTTTGCTGATGTCAATAAGATAAGAATTCATGGTAGTACAGGTATGAGATGTAAGGTTTGAGCTCCAATATCTGGGATGCTTGAAGCTGAGAACCAAGGTTTGTCAAATATTGGTCAACATCTGGTTGCTGAACTGAATCTTAGTAGGCACCACTGCTACATTCTCCATCAGCATTGTTGATGGTCTCATTATTTTACTGAATGTTTCTAGAGTTGCTGCGCCACTGGGCTGCACCATGGAGCATGCTACTGTTATAACAGGTACGATTGAACAATCAGTAAACATACCTCTGACATAATCCGTGTGTTGAAGGGTGGCAGAGATTTGGACTATCTGAATTTCTGTAATAGTATCCCCAATCCCCAGAGTGAGGAGTATCGACAATCAAGTTGTCTTCAATAACACATTAACAGTCGCTGTGTTTCTCAGTGTTGAACTTGCAGATTGTGAGAGGACTATCAATACTTACTGCTGCAATCTCTAAGAGCTGCTGTGCAAGCTTGATCATGCTGCAAGAGGTTAACAGTACTATTGGAGAAGTTTAACTTCCTGACAATAGGGAGGGTGATGGGGTATTTGTGAACTTCAACAGGTGAACCCATGATCAATAAAGTCAGGAGAAGTGTCAACAAGGATGCAGCAGCAGCAGGGAACCCGGCTAACTGGAAAGCAATGTCATACTCAGTGGCCCATTATATGTGTTAGCAAATGCGATTGTTGGGCACTTTAGCCACATATGAAATATCCTCACTCGAACGAGATAGTTGTGGTCTAAGTCACTATGAGTGCAAGAATCCGAGTTCCAGATAGAATGTGGCAAGAGGTTCACTTTTGATCCCTTAGGTGGCAGGAATTTAAGATTTGCCTATTTACCCATGGTTCATTCACTTGCATTATGTTTACTTTCAGAGAGATGCTCACTGATCATGAATACACCTTGGCAGAACATCAGCGCCAAGTTTGGGGAAGCAAACATTGCCAGGTTTGTCCCTGAGACGATTGAGTAGTTGGACTGACAGTTATTCTTGTATACACTGTCTGAATTTTGTACACATATATTCTTTTCGTATCATGGCCTCCAGTTTATCGACATTGAGTGCTCCATCATCTGTTCCACATACCTTATTGGTGGTTTCAGATCAAGAGTTTCCTAACAACAGGACCTCTGTAGTGTCAGCCTGTAGGACAAGATTCATGATTTACGGGGTTTTTGGTGTCCAGTGAAATCCTTAGGAAGAGGACACACAATGTGTGCTCAATCAAAGCACACCTGGAGGATCTTCACATGGTTCACCCTGATGTACTTGCTGCAGGAATATATATTCAATATAGTGACTCATGCTATCCAGAGCAAATCTATGGCCTGTTTAGGAATCCGTACAGCCTTCAAATCCATATGCTGCTTTGCATCTGAAAAATGATCCTTTGTGTACTTCAACAATTCCACATTAGTTGTTGGTGGCATCAGTGAATGAGGTTGTGGCAAACCCAACGTGGGAGTTGGTGGTATCAAACACACCATAGAAGTGCTGGAGGAATGTGAAGCCATTAATGAAGTCAAGCCCCTGGCCACTGGTCATTCCAATGTCATTAATGATAAGATATATGACACTGCTAGTACCACCTATTCTGGAGTTGAGAGAACGAGGCCATATTTGGGTGTTAGGAGTCAGAGAATAGGTTTCCTGAAAATGGTGGATGATGGGTTTCAGGGCTGACAGAAATGGCATATGTCACCAATATTGAAGTCCAGGTTCTCAAGGGTACTGTATTGGGTAGAGGAAATGATGAGACAACCAGTGTTGTTATCTGGAGTACCACCAGTTGCAGACTGGTATATGGTATAGGCATCTATTGAATTCTGATTAGACCATTATTACTCGCTACACTGTGGATATATATAGTACCAGTGGGAATTAAAATAAAGGTAGTGCCAGTATCGATGATGCCAGCAGTGGAGGACAAGATTGTCATGGAGCCATAGTTAATGCTCTCATTGATGCCCCAGTAGGTCGATGCAGGGCTGGTAGTGGTAACAGAGCTGAAACAAAATGATTACTGTCAGTCTGGATTGATCTAGCAGGAGCTATGAACTCTTACGTGTATCCAATGTCACTGGTGTTCACATTATTGTCAGCTCCACCAAACATGATCAATCCTGTTGACTCTGTCTGCAAACTACTTGGTGCAAAAAGGATGCTGACAACATCCTGAGAAATCATGCCTTGGTTATACATGTTGTTGCTGATGGTCAGGATTGTCGTGATTGATGGTAAATTGTATAGAGTACCCTCTGTCAGGCCTACAGGCCCAATGCCAAGGACACTGTCAATATTGGAGCTGAAGCCAACTGTATTCTTGGCAACACCAATCGACTGCTGGGTGGCGACGAACCCTTCACCAATATTGACAGTGTTGAAATACTCCTCTCCTATAGATAATCGTAGGTATTTTCAACTCATGATTTTGGTGTATGTCATACCATTAAAGGAGCCATAACTGTATGTTGCTGCCACAGGCTGACCAGTGTCAATGCTGGTACTGGTTACCACATAGGGAGTGTTTGCGCCAACCCATGTGTTTGAGCTACCAGTGTCAATGATCAACTTATCTTCAACAATACATTAACAGCCACATGTTTTCTCAGTATTGGACTCACAAAGTATGTCGGAGAAGGTGCCAATGAGAATGGTTGCGAAGTAGTATAAGTCATTGTCTGTCATAGGAAGGTCACCATTATCATTTGTCCCAGGCTCGCCATCAACTGCATTTCAGCAGTGCATGCTGGATTTTTTAAGGGCCACCGCACAAGCTTTATCATGATGTAAAAAGTCATTAGCACCACTGGAATAGTTATGCCTCCTGACAATAGGGATGGCAATGGAGGATTTGCGAACTTCAACTGGTGAACCTGTGATTGACAAAATCAAGAGGAGAAGTGTCAATAAGGATGCAGCAGGGAACATGGCACACTGGAAAATAATGTCATAGTCAATGACCCGTCCTATATGTGCTAGTGAATGAGTCACCAGCAGAGTTTGGCACCTCAGCCACATATGAAATCATCCCTCCTCGAAAAAGCGATGACAAAATAGTTGCTGTCCAAGTCAACATAAGTGCAAGGATTCAACTTCCAGATAAAATGTGGCAAGATTTTCGCTTTTGACTTTAGGTGGCCAGGCTATACTGTGATGATGATACATTATTTACCTAGCAATAGTAATATAAATGTAATACATGAATCAGTGTGTTGAAGAGCACTACTACAAGCAGCAATGGTAATGTATCACTTGGAGGATCCAGTTTATTTGGCTCCCACCAGCACCCAGTACGGCTTCTGGCTTCCATCAACCTTGTGCCTCACTTCTGATATTGGTCAGCTGCCTATATTGAGACTACATTATTTTTATCTCGCTGTCTGTGCTTCCTTTTATTTGTCAGGCCTATATTTCAACCTTGTGCCTCGCTTTTGATATTGGTCAGCTGCCTATATTTGAGACTACATTATTTTTATCTCACTGTCTGTGCTTCCTTTTATTTGTCAGGCCTATATTTGGATTCTTAGTGATTCTTATATAAAAGCACTGCTACAAGCAGCAATGGTGATGTATCACTTAGAGATCTGGCTCTCGATTTGGACAAGTGACACAGAAATTTCACCAAGTCCATGCCAGACTGCGAACCAAGGTGTTTTAGTCCCCAAGTACATCTACAATTAATGTATCACTTCTTAAAATTAGAACAAGTGATGCAGAAGGCTGGGAAGGCATCCTGAGGAGTAGGGAGTGATACATCACTGGGAGTCTGTCCCCAAAGTGTGGGTGGTCATGCTGGTGGTTGATAGTTGAGAGGCATGGGCAAAATTGTCCGGTCCAGGTCACAATCCTCATCATTGTCTTGAGGATTGGGAGGCAAATCCTGGAAGAAGTTGTAAGCTGGAACAGCTTCCTGTGATGGATTAGTGAGTAATGTATCACGGGGTGTGAATTCCTGTCCCAAAGCATAAATGATGTATCAGGTGTGTGTAAGGGAGAGGAAGGACTCGCAAGTGATGTATCAGGTATGTGTAAGGGAGAGGAAGGACTTGTGAGTGATGTATCAGGTGTGTGTGAGGGAGAGGAAGGACTTGTGAGTGATGTGAGTGATGTATCGGGTGTGTGTAATAGAGAGGAAGCATGGGTGACATTGGTGGGTGATGTGGTGGCAGGCATACCATCTGAGTGAGTGGAACTGTTGTCATTGGCAATTTTGCCTTCTTTTGACTGTGATAGTGAAATTGCAGCCTCCACTAAACAATCAATCCTGAGTCAACTCGAAAACAATAACAACAACCATTTGACAACTTATGAAATGCATGAGATGCAAATTCAAAGTAAGGTACCATCACCCTCTCCTCGAACTTCAGACACACCTGATTGAACCGATTTCCAAGTGCAGTTGTCCCAATATGCAAGCTGCTGACATCCAGTTTGCTGCCATTTGCAGGGTCAGGGCCACTTAGCAAAATACTAAATGCCCATCCTGTTGAGTTGTCACTTACAAGTCCTTTGACAGTATCTAGCAGTCACTCATGTCCTTTTCCCTCTTGTCCTTCATTTCTCTTACTAAGCTGGCGACTTCTTCCTTCACCTCCAGTGTTTCATTCTCCCACTGGGATGCTAGCTGCCTCTGAACCACCTGTATTGTGCATTTATTTAGATCAGGTGCATCTAATGCCTCCTTCATGGCATCAAGTTCCTCCTTGACTGCAGGTTGAACACATGATGCATAGTACATTTTAGAATAGACCTCAGTGGCCTTCAGAGGACGATATTTTTTCCTCTCTTTCTTCATGATTCCACCAATGAGTTTGGTAACAATTGTGTTACCAGCAGCATTTGTGCGGCATCCTGCCTTTGAATTTCCAAAATTGTTCCATAGTTTCACGATCAACCGCTAACCATAATGATTAACCAATATTCAAATGTGCATGTGTTAATAAAAATACCTTGTGAACCATGACCCTTCATTTGGCTACCTCCTGGGCCAGCTGCGCCTTGGTAAGTCATTGATCATTATTTGAGACCTCTACAGGCCATTGTTCTTCCCATTTCTTGAAGAATGGTGGCCAGAAAGTAGCAAAGTTGCCTTTTTTTTACATTCAAGGAACTCATCCTGGTATGTTAGGATAAAGTCTTGCTGCTCCTGGGTTGCCCAAGTGGGTGGTGCCATCTATCATATTCCATGACAGTCAGCACTTAAATCAATGTGAGATGATTAGCATACATACATTTTGCTGAGAAGATGCAAAATGAATGTAAAATTAGAGTAAAATGTGAAATGAAAAAATTTGGTCAGACCAAAGCGCATCCTGTTCAGCCACAGACATGATTACTCCCAAATTTAT
>MU172918.1:68536-135721 GCA_016695475.1 Suillus decipiens | reverse complement strand
GAAAGTGATATACAAGGGAATGATGACATAAGCAAGAAAGGTAGCATAGACAAGAAAAGAGATGGGCGTACAACGACTGTAACAGCTGAAGTTGCACAACAAATCATACAGTGATTTCAAGCTTGACTGAGCTGACTGGAAAAAGATACACCTAGTGCATGATGTCCTCAAGGTAGGCTTTTTTAATTTCTTTGTCCATTGATTTGATTTATTTGATTATACTAGGAGCCTGCGACTGCACAATAGTCATTTTCTTTAGCTGGACACCCAACAGCCTCGCAGACTATACCTACACTAGAGTGTCTTGCTGACACATGGCAGACAATGGTGGACAATCCAGAATATGCACTGATCGCTGACGCAATTCAGAAAGGCCTTAAGAATGTGGACAAGTACTATGAGAAAACCAGTGACTCGGACATTTACTTCACCTGTTTGGGTGAGTGTTGATATTTTCTCATTCAGTCCGTCTCTGATGTAACTACAGTTCTTGACCCCAACTATAAGTTGGCATATGTCGAAAGTCATTGGAGTGCCACAAAGGTTGCAAGTGGGCAAGCTCATCTTTAAGCCTTGGTGAGTTTTATTTCACTGAATCATTCTGCTGGCTGATGGGTATGTAGTTCAATAAATATCATAAAGTGCCTCCACTCCTGCGTGCCACAGAACAAGATGCTGTGCCAACAAAAGTATTGCCAGCTGTTCAGTATGGCCAATCTTGGATGCATGATGCTGTTATGGTGCATCAAGCAGCCGACCATCACATGCGCAACCCTGTTCAAGAACTTAACTCATATCTAACTTCACCATTGGAGGAAACAGATGATGTTGTGGTGTGGTGGGGGGTAAGTCAGCACTTGAATTCCTACATTCTCAGCTCACATTATTCATTAGCTACACTCAGTGCAGTATCCAATGCTGTCTCATATTGCCCATGATTATTTACCCATTCAGGGTAGCACTGTCCCCTCTGAATATGCTTTTTCTAGCAGGGGGATCACATCAACCCTGTGCCACAATGCACTTGCACCATCTACATTCTCCGCACTGCAGTTATTGAAGGCAGGTTACCAGAATGGACATGTTTCAGCAGCTACAGAGGCAGAGGGGTATGCAGATATGTTGTTAGACTAGCTACTCAATGTGTAGACTAGTGCTTCATTAATGTTTTTTCACGCTCCCTACTGAAAATTTTTGGGTTCAGTTCAAGTTCGGACCAGAAAAAAACCGAACCGGACCGTTGCGAACGGTTCTCGATGGTCCGGTTCTGGGTTCGACAATTTTGTAGAACCGGACCGTGGTTCGGTTCTTGGTTCTCGTCGAGGACCCTCTGAACCGGACCGAACCGGACCGCGGCAGCACTAATTACAATTTCGCTATGATAAGAGTAAGTGATACATTACTATCCCAGCTACAGGTGAGGTGGCAGGAATTTACAACTCACCTGTTTACCCATGGTTAACGCTCATTGGCTTGCATTACGTTCACTTCCAAAGAGATGCTCGCTGATCATGAAGACACCTCATGGTCATAGTGTAGTAAGTGCTGTCAGGGTTGTGTCGAGACATTGAATTGATGTCATTTACCAACTCGGAAGCTTCAGGTGGCCGTTTCCATTTCCGAGTGGATACGCGTGAAATTTTGCCAGTGGATTCGCCAGCCTTGCACTCTAGAAAGGAGGAGGATGACAGGCTAGGTGGAGATGCTGGCTTGACTACACGGCCAATTGAATAACTTCGTAGAAATTTCAAACGTTGACTCATAACATAATTGGACGTAGTGTGATAAAAATTTGGTCTGATTTTGTCGATACTACTTATCTACAAAAAGCATGTTCTTCCCGATCGATTTCCTGATGTTCTACATAACCGAAACATTATAAATCTTGCCGCGCGCTTTGTCAGTCTGGAGTTGCCGGTATACTCTAAATTCACCAGCGGCGGCCGAAGTTCCTGTTCGCTTTAGATTTCGCGTCTCCGTACAGAGACCATGCTGCAGTACGTAGTCTAGTATGTAACTTATAGTTTCGTTGCACTGTTTGTGCATCAGGCTACGGTTCTTCCACAAACCCTAAGGTGCGTTTCACATTTACTTTGCATGCTGGCTCTCTTACTGTATTTCGTCTCTGAACTCACTTCTTAGGTACTGTAAATGTCACAACAATTCTGTCACAAACGTTGAGATTCCGAGTCGTTTCTTAGCTTCTGCTTACTGATACATCCTGCTGTACCGAAATGGATTCAGAGGATCTTCATACAATCTCCGCTGAATGGCTCAAAAGCGTAGAGGTTGCAATATCCACTGGAGATGCTAAGTCATTTGCGAGCCATTTCCTTTCGGACGGGTGGTTCAGAGGTCAGTGCTTGTCCAAGGAACTGAGGCGTACTCACAAGTATTTAATCTCAGATCTTCTATGTTTTTCTTGGAATTTTAGGACGCTATCAGGTCCGGAAAAAATACGTGGATTCCTCTCGGAGGTGGTTGATGGAAAGCCGCGAATTGAGTATTCTGGTCTTCGTGATTTCAAGTTAGACGATCACACCGTCAATGCGCCTTCACCATTAAAAGTGCCAGATCTGCAAGTCATTCAAGGAGTACAAGGTGCTTTTACATTTACCATTACGAAGCCGGCTGCACTCGGACGAGGGTTCTTCCGTCTGATGCAAGATGGCGATGGGAAGTGGAAGGCTTTAACTCTTTTCACAAACATGCAAGACCTCGTCGGGCATGAGGAATCTTCAGCAGATCAACATGGCCTATATGAGGATCGAAAAATAACCTGGGAGGAGGATGTCGACGCAAGATTCCGTGCTATAGAGGCGGACCCCACTGTTATGATCGGTGCAGTGCAATTTCTCTCATTAATTCCGATGGCTTGACGAGCATAAAAGTTGGCGGTGGACAAGCCGGTCTTATGTCTGCAGCACGGTTGGGTAGGTTGGGCATCCGTGTGCTCGTTATCGAGAAGAATGCGCGTGTCGGAGACTCCTGGCGAAAACGGTATGTGCAAACACAGCGATATTATGTTCTTTGTTATAGATACGAACTATAGGTACCCGAACCTTACGCTACATACTGTCGCGCATCAAAGCTCCAGTACGCCTTATCAATACCTTAAGAGAAGCTTTGGGCTAATATACATGCAGTGCTTTACAGTCCCTATCCGTATGTACTTTCTGCCGTTTAGAGGTATAATATATCTCAGCAATGCTAGGACAACCTTCCCCAAGTACATTCCTAAGGGGAAACTCGCTAATTTCCTTGATTCGTATGCTGTAGATCATGAATTGTGTATCTGGCTCTCGAGTAGCGTGGCCTCGACTCCTGCGTACGATTCATCATCCGCAAGATGGACTGTGGAAGTCCAACACGGAGACCAGAAGGTATTCCTTAAACCGAAGCACCTGGTACTTGCCACAGGAATCGGAAGCCCTTACATTCCTACCTGGAGTGGAATGGATGAATTTCAAGGAGCCTTGTATCATTCCGAGTTCCATAAAGATGCAGAACAATTCCGAGGCAAACGCGTTGTCGTTGTGGGTGCGGTAGGTCATATACTCCATTTCATAATTGCGTGCGCACTCATAAGAGCGTCAGGGCAATGCTAGTGGAGACATATGTCAAGATTTCGTAGCGCATGGTGCTACTGAGGTACGTGTATGTATTGAATTATATCAAAATCATGATTTCATAAGGAAGGGAAGGTAACAATGGTCCAAAGAAGCGCTACATGTGTTATATCTTTGACTGTCGCAAACGAAATCTCCAAGTCGCCTTTCCCTGCCGGCACCCCTATTGAAGAATCGGATTTTCGCAGAAATTCAATGCCTCTGGCCCTTATCCTGCAACTGAAAATATCAGGTGGGACACAACGCACGAAGTTGTCGGACAAGGAACTCCACGATGGTTTGCGCAAGGCTGGATTCAACCTAACTTGGGAACTTTCTCCCGGCGGTGGCGAGGTTGGGCTGGAAGGATTTGTGTTTAATCGCCTGGGGTCGGGAGCTAGTGCGTTCACATTTGTTCTTGAGATGGGTGACATATCAATACTGAACATCATACAGTGCTTGACGTTGGTTGTGGCAAGCTAATCGTCGAAGGCAGAGTCAAGGTATGACTTGTATTCGTTGTCCAAGAGCTGTGTTAGATTGTTGCGATATGCGCCCAGATAAAGCAAGGCCAAGACATCAGTCGCTTCGACAAAGATGGCATCACGTTTAAAGACGGCTCTAAGCTTTCAGCTGATGTTATCGTCCTAGCGTAGGGTTTGACTAGTAGTTTCTTGTTGGTCTTTCTCATGCACGTTGCAGTACAGGATATGAACCCATCATGAAGACTACGAGAGCTCTTCTTGGCGACGAAATTACCGACCAACTTCCGCCCATGGTGTGGGGCCTGGACTCAGAGGGAGAACTTAATCAGACATATCGACCCTCTGGACATCCGGGGCTTTGGTTTGCTACCGGTGGATTTGCATTTTCACGTTTTTTCAGTAAACACCTGGTGGGTTACCTTCCCTTATTTGTCTATATATCGTTTGATGAATGTGATGATACAGGGTCTCCAGATCTTGGCAAGAGAATTAGGTATAGCATGACGAAAGGGTTGTTGTTGTTATACATGATACAAGGATACCCCTTCGGTCTGCTCTTCGACGATGTACAGTAGCAACTCAAGAAATACGATATTAGCAGGCTTGTTCTTTGTTAATCTGCAAATGGACTCATCATGATGTCCCTTCGCGTTCTCACCCTCGACTAGACTCATGATTAGCCAATGGTAGCTTGGGTCACCCATGTCTTGATCCACGTACATTGGGACGTCTATTCTCTCTCCGTCGCCGAGTACGCTCGCATATAATTCGAATCCAAACACCTACTATGCCATAGACCTGCACGGTCAAGTGACGAGGCGATAATTTTACATTATGATGTATTCAAAACAGATTGCAAGATCCGAACCAAGGCGAGACGCCGTCAATGTCGTTGGCAACTCGGCAGTGATCCTATAGGTAGCGAAAGATACGCCATGGTTTAAACCACCGGATGAGTGAATTTGCCGGCCCGTGTTCCGCTGAGTTAGTTCGAACTCCGTTGAGCGCAGTGCCAGCGCCCCTAGATCATTATGTGGCACCGTGACCGAATGACGAATTGACCTTAGCTAGATGGTGTCACGCTTCCCACCAACTCGCACTGGTCTCGGTCAATAATTAGATGCTTAGTCGCCTCAATCACATCCGTACTGCCTTGTTTTCTTTCGTGACACCTACAATGTCGCATGCAGTTGATACTTCTCATTATCGTGCTGCCTTATCTTCAGGCAAGTAAACATTCTTCCTTCGAATATATGGACTAACCGCAAACTTTCAGGCGCTCATGCTCAAAGCGAGATTGCCACATTTGCTGCGGGGTGTTTTTGGGGAGTCGAGCACATATTCCTGAAAGAGTATCCTCCTTCGCAGAATAAGGGCATCCTCAAAACGAGCGTCGGATACACTGGTGGGTTGGAGAAAGCTCAAAACCCGACATACAGAGAAGTGTGCACTGGGACAACTAATCATGCTGAGGCCCTGAGAATTGAATTCGATCCTTCCATAATCAAGTACGGAGAGCTCGTCGGTGAGTTGCCATTCTGGTTCCATCCACATAGCTAATCCTCTGCCAGAGTTTTTCTACCGCACACATGACCCGACCACGCTGAACAGACAAGGCGGTGATGTGGGCACTCGTACGATTGTTCCCTTGATATCATGTTTAAGGTTCTAATTGCCGAGCAGAGTATCGCTCTGCAATTTTCACACATTCACCTGAACAAAGCAAGACAGCGAAGGACATCACGCAGAAGGTACAAGAGGAACATTTCAAGGGTCAAACGATCGTTACGGAAATCGAAGAAGCAGGGCAGTGGTATGATGCCGAAGAATATCATCAGCTATACTTGTTTAAGGAGCCGAACGGCTACCAATGCCCAACGCACAAGAAGCACTGGTAGGTAGACGAGATTATTAACAGTGTAACTGAGCATTGGATATTGGGATCGATGGATGTACAGTAAATATCAATTGAAGTTGTGAACCAGTCATCAGAATGACCCACAATCAAGACCCGCCATCAGAGTTGTAAAAGCCCGTCCCTTTACAAATGTAACAAGGAGAGTGGTGCCGAACGGGCGATGTCAATGTGGACCCTGTACAGGTTCCGACTCAACTCTCTGCACCGTCATTTCTCGTCATTGGCGTTTTTGATTGTGGAAGGATGAAAATCGGAATATTTTCATCACGAATGTTATATGGCTAATGCGTGGGAAAGTATGCGTGTGAATATTACTTCCATTTTAGACTCATGCACTTGAAGAAAGGCTGCGGCAACTTTTATTTACATGATCATCGTATCTCGCAGTATTATCTTGTGCCATGGGACGCGAAGCTGAAGCACTGAAGTTTGACGATGAAATTGTGGATCCGTCTACGGCCATGGCATCGTACTCAACTCCATCAGCGACAGATGCTTACCTAATTTTGTCGAATTGCGGTGTAGTCAAGTAACCATTATTGCTCACGCGGCCACGGTTGGTTAGTCACCTACAAGTCTAATCGATGCCAGCTGCTCATCGAGTCCCAGAGGGTAGCCCAGTCGCTGCATTTCTATCCGAATATGCTTCTGACACTGAGGTATACGTTAGCCATCTTGACACCACTGAGGTGTCAAGCCGAAAGTAAGTACCTTGAGACTGGAAGACGATAAGACTTAGCAACTTCCCATCGCAGGAAGCACTTCTTCATGATGCTGACTGCCAATCTTGCGTGGTCTTTTCTGCTTGGAAAACGCATATACGGCGCTCTGTACCGCTACGGCATCCTGTTTATCCTCGGCAAAGTATTACCAATACTTAAGACCCCTCCTCCTGTGGTGAACTGGCCATTAGCAGGTCAACTGTGCCTTGACATATTTCTGTTGTCCGTGTTACTACCCTTGATCAACAACTTCATCTCTGTCTTGAAGCTGCGATACTATCATGGGTTCCAGAAATCCGAAATTGTCTTCCGAAAACCTAGCTCAGCAACCGTTGCAAATATTGTTTCTCAGCCTCCGGATAAAAGGGATTCATACATGAATGATATTCTACGTCGTGCCGTCGATCCCGAGGAATTCAATCAATCAACCTGGGGTATGCCTTGGGATGAGTGGACCATGGATTTCCGGGCGATGGCAGTTGCGTATGAGGCGGAGAAGAAGGGATTGATCTCTAGAGATGCGTGGGAGCTAAGCGTATTCATGAAGATGAAGGATGGCTGGACCGTGATTGAGCACGGGAAAGTCAGTGACCCCTTGAGCCAAGTTGGTATGATGGACAAGCTTCAAGTACGTAAAGTATCGTCTTATGTTGCACATGCTTATGACGGCTGTAGCATAAACTCACTGCCATGGGCAAACGACACGTGTTCAGTCAGATGATGGAAGTGATTCAGGTCAAGACTGTCGCGAAAGACGGAACTGCGCTCCCTGTCACCGAAGAAGTGGACGCAATTATCGCGGACATCTTTCGCCGGAATGAGGTGGACTTTGCGCAGTTGACGAGCGAACTGGCCACAGAGTCTCCCCGTTTTGCAGCCAACTCGTCAAAGAAAACGAAGTAGGCATGTGATGTTCTGCGTATTTAGTACGTGAGTCTGCTGTACTAGCTGGACACCTTGAAATTGAATACCCGTTTAGGTTACGGGTGCCCATTGGAATTATCATGACAAGTAGAACTATCTCTGTTTCTTTGCTTATCCTTATCGGTTAAGTGGTGGTCTCTTGGTATCGAAGCACCACGGCTAGCCGCCTCGATTGTATTTTTCTCGGCAGATCTATTACAACTCAATTAGTTGAGCCGATAACCACAGTCCGCACGGGTAAGAATGGTACTTCAATGAACCGAGTGACTTTTCCGACGCAGTATGATTGCAGAGATGGTACACGCGGCTCGTTGTACATTCGTTACGCAATATAATACTCTATCCTCATAGGTAATACGAAGAAATGATGAAGAAACAAGGAAATAAAAATAAAAAGTCACAGGAAGGTGTAATACGAACCACACCGCAAAAGCAATAATGATCAGGATCAAGCAGAAAATATAATTTCACTGAAGGAAAAGAGTGGGTTATAAAAACAGAGGAGGAATAAGTTTCTGTATTCGGTATGCAACAATGGGTGTTATCAACCCCAGCCACTACGTCCCCGCGGTCGCGGCGCCCACCCGCGTTCTCGTTCCCAATCAAGACGGTCACGGTCACGACGATCACGATCAGCAGACGGTCCACGAGGAATGTATTGCGAACTGCTGTACACGCGGCTACTGGGAGAGGAATATGTTGGTGTATGGGATGATTGACTGCTTATTCTTAATGCCCGTGGCCCACTAGGTAGGGGCCGCGAGGGTCCATTCGAGGAAGGAGTGTTGGATAAGGGTGCTCTTGTTGGCGGAGGTGGGCCGCGCCAGGAAGCTGAAGACGACGGGGTGGATGTAAAACTAGGCGACGAGGGATGTGAGGTCTGGAATGAGCGAGGTTGGGTTGGAGGCGTATAAGACCGGGGGAAGAAATGCGATGACTTTGGAGGAGAGGCACTTGTGATTTCTCCATCTTCGTGAGAGGGTCTGATAGAATAGGACGCCGGAGCGGAAGGGGGTAAGGATGATGAAAGAGTTTTGGGTGATGGCTGTCTTTCTGTGCCCTTGGTCTGCTGGTGCAATGGAGGTGGAGGTGGGTCCGGTGCAGATGGCGATGCCCTATCATAGGCACCCACAAGTCCATTGGGTATAGAAGTCTCCAGCAATTCGACCTTGGCCATGAGAGAAGCGGACTCTGCAAGTTCGCCGTTGGGATGAGCGTGATCCATACTGCGAACAGATCTCAGGGATGCCACAAGAGACCTAGACGGGGATGGAGGAGCGCCTCGTGGCTCAGATTCACAGCGCCGCTGACGCTTAGCAGGTGGATCCTCCAGAACGCACTGCACGACGTTCTCCATGGCCGAAGAAGCGATAGGTTCGTCTTTCACCCCCTCAACAGCCGGCCGCGCAACATTATCACCATCCATCAGCCCATCCTGCCCCCCACTTACATCCGACATGGTCAGTTCCAAATCACGCTCTTGGTCTGTCCCCTCAAAATCCCTCCCCAGCCGCCCATCTGCACCATCTTCATCCACATGCATCCCTTCGTCCCCGCTCTCCTCTAGCAATCCCATACCCAGCCCACCAGGCGACCCACACTCCCGCTCCCGCTCCTTCGCCATTTCTTCCCGTTGCTTCTTCTTGCGCAGGGCGAAGTCCTTTAGGGACATCTTCACCTTTGGCGGAGGCACCGGCGACTGTTCGCGTGCAGGTGACGTGGGTCCATGCGTCGGTGGAGTGGATTCGCGTGCTACTGGCGTGGATTCGTGTAAAGGTAACGCAGGTTCGTACGATGGAGATGGTGAACCAGAATCACGGAGGGATGGCGTTGACTCGGATATCAATGGCACAGGTGGAGTTGAATCGCGCATGACTGATGGCATGGACATATGTGCAGGTGGCGCTTTATCTGGTGGGACTATCTCGACCTCAAGAGAAGTTCCGTCATGTACAGGGCTCCTATTTAATTGTAATGCAGCATCCACTGCCGAGCCCGCTGTTTTGTCATCTTCAGGTGGAGGGGTATGTGAATACTTAAGAGGCGTCACTTCCCACTCCGATTTAAGCTGTGTAGTCTTCAAGGACGATTGCTCATGTGACACCTCCGGGGATGCAAACCGCACACGATAGGGCAAAGAAGCGCCAGGCGTCGATGGATTAGACGATTGCGGATAGACTATGGCTTGTGCGCTCAATGTGTCTGAATTCTTGCTATTGGATGATTGGTGCGGCGGAGGCGATGATACCGATATAGGACGCCTAGACGAGTTTGTCAGAGGCACTCCAAAGAGGGATGGTGACCCGGAGCGCATATCAGGCAGAACGGGTGACAGAAGAGATAGTTTCGAGAATGTCGCTGAGGGCGAGACGGATGCGAATGCAACGGAGGAAATAGTGGTGGGGTCGAGAGCTGCCGGCATTGGTGGTGGCGGCATTTGACGGATATCTATGAAGGCAGAAGGAGGGCCAGTTAACATGCGGCACACAAAAATTCGAACACGACAGAATTGTCCAACACATAAAAAAGCTTACCAGAACCAGAAGACGTATTGTTCACATCGATATCCATTCCGTCCACCGTGCTCTCAGGGGATGGCGGTGAAGGGCTGTCTCCAGACGTTGGTGCTGGACTGTCCGCTGACAGTAACGTCGGGCTCCTCCAGTCTGTTGCAGATACCGGGGCAGGTGGACTATGTCCACCCAATACTGGTGAACTATGTACATGTGCTCCCAATGGGCTTTGTCCATGCTGTCCGTGCGAACTTGATGGGCTCTGTCCGTTGATAGAAACAAAATCTCTCTCATTCCGCGAAGAGACATGCTCATCACGATCATGCGACACGGATACAGACACAGTGTGCATCCGCCTCTTACGCATCCTTGGCGGAATCCTCTCCTCACTGATGTCCATCGAGTCGGGAATAGGGCCTACACAGAAAATAAAATACCGGGCGTGAGCAAGTCTGGATTAAGAAGCAAAGAGGGATGCGGGTGAAGTGGACGGGCGCGCTAAGAAAAGGCAAATACGCGCCGCAGAGCGAACACACCAAAAGCCAAAAAAACAACGGAATAAACTTACCGTCACCCTCCACGTCCACATCTGCGTCAACATCTGTCTCCTCCGCCGCACGCCCCTTGCCCTTCCTATCCCTTGTCTTCATGAAATTCGAAGTTCGTGACGCATTCGAGGTAGAAATTGTAGGGCGCCAATTCGACGGTCCTCCGTTGGGTCCCAAATTCGACGACCCAGCGGGAACATCGAAACTTGAAGGCCATACACCAGGTCCTGCACTCGATAACCCACCACTCGACCCGGCACCAAAACCTCCACTCAACTCAGCACCAAACCCCCCAGTCGACCCAGCGCCAAAGCTGACCCCAGATCCCGACGGAACCATCTCCACACCACCAACGCCCCCACCAAACGGCACCTTCTCCCGCGTCCTAAAGCCGCGCTTCGCACCAATTAGGGGACCGAGGTCAATTTTCCGAGCGAACGTAGATGACGATGGTGTGTTCCCATTCAAACCGTTTGTGCTGATAATGGCGCCACCGTTCCCGCTGGCACTAGTCGTGCTCGTGTTCATCTGGATCCCAAGACCTACCATATTCCGCCTATGCTCGTGTCCCCAATTCTCCTTGTCTGAGCTCGACCCATCGCCTGCATCCACCTTCCCTGCCTGCCTCGCCCCATTCCCATTCATCATCCCGACACCTGTACCATTCGTTGTCCCGGTACTGGAAGCATTCATCGCCCCAGCGCCTACACCATTCAGCCCGAGGCCTGTACTATTCATAGGCTGCCCTGATGCACGCGTAACATTAGATGCATCAAGTTCGCCGTCAACATACTGCGCCATGACGTTCAATACGCAGTCTCTTGCGCGGGCACCGCATGCGCACGTTGTGAATGTGGAGCTGAGGGCATGAAGGATTGAGGTCATTTGTGCGCGGAGGTGAGTTAGGTGGTATGGCCTGTTCCAGCAAGTGAGTCAGTAGTGGGTCGAGGAAAGAGTGGAATGGGAGCGGGATGGTGAATGAGGTAAACGCACGGAGCGGTAAACGGTCCACGATCAATTAGAAAGAAACAAAAAATGGGGGTTAAGAAAAGAGAACAGGAGAGAAGAAAGACGCACGAGAATAAATGTGGGCTTTCAATGAGGGCTGGAAGACTGTGCACGGCGTTTCCATCGTCCCATTCCCAACCGAGAACGACTTCTTCGTTTGCTTTAAGATCGCGCAGTGCGAATACACCAAATGTTAGGGTTTCTTGGTCTTCGTCTGCCTTATCGCTCTTCTTCTCCCCATCTTCCATCTTCTCCTTCTTCACACTTTCTGTCCCCTCTTTCTCGGACGACTCCTTGGCCTTAGATTCGTCCTTTGCCTTGGGGCACAGTAAGGGCCTCAGCACTGCATTTGGACGACACCCATTCCGTGCAAAGCGTCCCTCGTCGCCAACGACCCTTGCATCGAGGGCAACGTCCAGCGGTGGACCCATGAGGTGCACGAATGGCTTCGGCATACCGAGGTGGGCATACGCATTGAGCGGATCGGCGAGGTAAGAGGCGCTCGGGGTGATAGCGCAGGTAAACGGGGCAATGTAGCTAGACGAAGGAACCGGCGTTGTTGTGTGGAGGCTATAGGTGGGCGGACGAACGAGAGGGTTGGTGTGTAGCTGACTTGGGGAGGGTGTGGGTGGGACTTGGTGGATCTGTGTACGGTTGGGATGTATGGGCGGTGAGAGGGCGGTGACGCCCCGCCATGCCTGGGCTTGTCTCCGGAGTCTGGCATGGGCTTCTGTTGTAACAATATCTTTAGTGATGGGAACGTAGGATAGAGACCATGGTTCATCAATGTCGACTGGCTCGTCCTCTCCATGCTGTGTAGGTGTCGGCGGCGGGTGCGGCGTCGATGGGGATATGATAGATGCTCTACGTTTCTTCTTTGCGTTTCCAGAGCCCTCGATAGCAGCAGCACTGGCTCGTCGTCGCTGTATGGGCGAGCCTGCTCTATCTCGTTTTTTGCTCTTGTCTTTATCTTTTTCCTTGTCTCTTTCCTTCTCCCTGGCTTGCATCTCTGAGACACGTTGCTTCTGGAGGCGGACCGCACGTTCACGGTTAACAGGACGAGGATCACAGTCCCAACAACGCCACTCTTCTGGGACCTCTCCCTCGACAATATCGAAGCATGCTGCATGGCACCAACGAGAGCAAACGTCGCAGGCAATGCTGAAGCCATCATCGAAGAGAAAACCACATATACAGCTGATGGCGTCTGCGTCTGAAAGAGGAGGGCTAGTTGATGGTGTTGGTTGTGATGTTGTCGTTGGCAGTTGTCTTGATGTCGGTATTGCTATTGGTTTTCTGATTTGAGGAATTGTGTTGTCGTTTAAAGGAGAAAGGCTGAGGAGACCGAGTGCAGCCTCCGTTGCATCGCTGTTCATCGACGCTCCCGATGTTTTTGGTCTCCTGCCAATTTGCTGCCAGCCAAGTTCTTGTCCGACTCTTTCTCAATTCTACTCGATTACACTCACCAGGATACAGTAAACACAAATCAACACCTGATTCAGCAACTCGGCACTCCCCGCACAGTCCAACAGAGATCATGATTGACAGAGAAACCTCCGTGTAGTCACATAGACTTGTACCAAGACCAGCCAGAATCCCTACATTCACACAAGGAGATGGGCAGGCATGGTTGCAATCTTCAGGACCCTTTCTGACGCATATATTACAGTAGTGACGTCGTAACAGCGCTCGCGATTGGTCAACACCAATTCATTTACATATTAGCCCAGGAACCCGGTTGAATACAGAAGAGAGATGAATTCCTGCGTATGCTTAACGAGTGTCTTGTAACATAAAGTATCGAGTGGATCTAGCAGCCTCTAATATCCAAAGTCTCAACTTGCCATGGGGAGAAAGAGGCGTCAGAACTGCCCTGGAAGATCGTCTAGGTGTTCTGTTCTTGTTGGAGGGTCCATTTTAGTCGCGTTCCGGAAGAAAGGTGAAGCGGTTTATAATCTCTGACTCACCCTGCCAAACTTGCTTATACCGGTTCTCGAAGCATCAAGGATTCGAGAAGTTCGATATACGGCTTCGCCTTTGGGCGATAAAGTACGGCCCGCAGGCCCTGCGCTAGCGACCATGAAATCGAAATGTGTCTCAGTAGAAGAATATGGGGCAAGGTTCGATTACTATTGGGGAGCTGTGGACAGCATCTCATTCCGGTAGGTAACGTCCGTGTTTTAGGATGGCAGCAATTCCCAGTCACAAACTCACTGAGCGGAGCACGAGTGATCGAGCACAATCGCGAACCAGCTGACACACATCGATCGTTTTTGGTGTAGTGTATAAAACTTAATGAGTCGAAAGAATGACTCATGAGGATGTGCTGACACCTAGTGTGCGAATCTTGAAACTCAGTGGCCCTGCAGGACTGCCACGTCCATGAGAGATGATGTTGCTCCATTCGACCTGGCGGTAGTATAGCCAGGCCGCAGCGGTACACAGGACTACCGGCAAAATTTAGTCGCCACTAGCCAGACTTGTCGAAGGAAGATCATGAGTTGCTCTCTCGTATCAGCACTATTAGGGGTAAACCCTTATGGTAGAACAAGTTTTGGCCAGCTGACTCAGCCACGGGAAATCATTAAGTGATTCAAACGTCAACTCTCACAATTTGATGGTTAGCATTGCCTCAGGACGCTCACGAGCCAGCTGCCAGTAAACAGTAGTTGGCACAAAGGTAAACAAAATCTAGTACCACTCACCGCGTTGTTTGCCTGTCAGTGCCCAAGTATTGGAATTACAGGCTTCACAAGTGTAGAAACATGTTCGATGTACATCTCCAGGACTGCGGCATCGCCAATATTTCTTGAAGAATAAAGTCGGGTCAGGACCCATGTGAGGAAGGGAGGAACTATGAGCCGATACTAATGGTTCGCGCACCAGTGACATGGAAGAAAGGGTGCATGAATCGCGCTGAAGACATGAACGTTGTGTCTCCGACCAATGAGAACATATATTATGGGGCATGGGCCAACTAAGGCATCAGGAATTCATTCCTGTACATACCGGTCATTGGAACCATGCCAGTCAGCCCCAATGATTGGCTCCTTTCGATTCCCAGTGTACTACTAGTGATGCCTCCGCATGCTTATAAGTGTAGATCACTACCAGTAGTAGTTCTGGTCAGTCAGACCCTTGAAAATAAATGATCAAATACCACTTCTGTGAAGGTCGAACGTTGAGTTTCGGATGATTATTCGGATGATGATAAGTATTGAAGAAAGTGGCTCTATTGGTTACATGTCAAATTGTCACTCCGACGAACGTGGATTCGTAATTTATATATCCAGCGGGTGCTGACGGCAGTCATGTACGCAATATAGCCGACTCAGTCACAAGTGGTTAGATATCCTCCACAAGTTACTGTCAGACTCGTCTCCCCCGCTGCCGCTATAATTTATTCTTCATCTATAACAGCTTTACCATTTAGAATCTAGACATTCGACATTGAAGCAACCAACAATTCATCCAGAGTCACCGTCTGTGCCGCCTTATCATCGGCATCGACATACAACACAGCCGACACGATCACGAGGAGGAGTGATTTCATCTCCCCCAGCGATCGTTCAGTCTGATAAACCTAGCGCATGACCTTGCTCCATGTCTACTTTGCACTACGCAAGCAGAAATCATTCCACCGCCTGCTTAATGGCGGTCCTGGACAACCTTCCATTTCTGTCAGCACCAGCAGCGGAAAATCATGGAAGCGCGCGGGGATACTGAGCTCAGGAATAGCCCTCGAGATAAATGCTCTCGATACCCTCGGCAGGTCGGTCCTGCATCTGGCATGCACCTCCACAGAGGCTTCAAGTTTGGAGTACGTCCGCATGCTCCTCGCCCATCCAGCTATCAACGTGAATGTACTGGACAAGGAGAGTCACTGGACGCCCTTACATAGGGCACTATATGCGGGAAACGTCCCTGCTGCGTATGTCTTTATTTTCGCATGTACAGCCGGTGCAGTCCTGTCTTACCGAGTTCAAGGATTCTCCTTTTGAAGCACCTGGATATCGATACGTCCATTAAGGACTTAGAAGGATATACTGCTCACGACCTCTACAACTCAACCATCAGATCTGCAAAGCCTACTGAGGACAAAGAGACTCTTGCTGAGTCATTTACCTAGGGTATGAACAAGTAAGTTAACATATTGGTGGAATTGAGTATTACATCTCAAGGAAGTTTTTACATCAGAAATCCAGCATTGGGGCTGGACAATAGCAATGATAGGGCACATCCGGATCAAGTTGTCATTCCCCGTAAGGACGATGTAGCATATCAGCACAATAGGACCCTCGATGACCGCTTCGCCCCAATTCGTGTCCGGCAGGTATCGATGTCCAAGCTTCATACAGGCACGTTTTTTTGATGTCATGTACGTGCCGAGCTCACCTTTCCGTAGTTGTACTCACCTCCGAGCCTCGGGATAACATCCGTGTGTGCGGCTTTGGCGGTGGAGGACGGTAGGCGCAGGCATATACTCAATCGTACGTTGCATTACTAATTTTTCTATAGCTTGGGTACAAGTCAACATACACAATATGCCCTCGTGTCCCTTCCCGACATCAAACACACCATTGAGTCTGTTGCACTTGGTCAAGACCACACCCTCGCACTCACTTCGACCGGAGAAGTTCTCACTTGGGGACTCAATCGTTTTTCTCAGCTTGGATATGTAATTGAGGTCTCATCCTCCGCCAAACAAGATGAGCATATCCAGACTACGCCACGGAAAGTTGGCTCCTTAAGGAGAGAATTTGTCAAAGGTGTTGCAGCGTGCAAGACCGCTTCTGGATGTTGGACAGATACAGAAGTATGGACGTGGGGCACAAACGGCGGGCAACTTGGTTGGTCATTTCTCTCAGGTCGTTAATATGTGCTCAAGTCGAAATCCATTAGGGTACGACAAGGCATTGGTACCCGTCCAAGTGCTCCCTCGTAAAGTCTCCAGCATAGTGCAGCCTGTCCGCGCAATAGTGATGACAGTTCGTTGGAATTTTTATATGGTTCTAAAATGAGAGTGACTCCGGATTCAGGAAACCCTCATGGCGTGTCTACTCCTCACTGGCGAAGTCGTGTGTGCTTGGTCTGGAGGGGTCTCCAAGATTAGGTCAGCCTTTTTCTGAGGTCGGTTCATTTTCTTTCTGACTGTCAACACCTAGTTTCCCCACCCAGAGATTTTCCTCAGAGATCTCTGTCTACCGACCCCCGCAAGCAATCAAGGGTCAAAGCATCACAAAGCTCAGGAGCTGTGATGACACCGTCGCCGCCCTTTCGTCAAATGGGGAAGTATTTACGTTTACTTCACAACTTATTGGGGAGGGCGATTCCGCAAGGAGTTCCCCTGCTTTCAAGCCCCAACGTATATGGACGCTGAGACGCCAGTTCAGTGCTGTACAGGTGGGTGGGCTCAAATTCGAATACTATGTTGTCTGACGTCTTGTAGGATGTTGACGTTGGGGCCGATGGAACTGTCATAGTCTGCACTCAGTCTGGACATGTTTACGTTCGCTCGCGGAATGCCAAAGGAGGTCAGGGCTCCGGTGCCAAAGCATTCAAATTCCAGCGCATACCGTACATACAGCGTGCTGTAGCTGTCTGCGCAAACAGCACAGGGGCGTTTGGAGCTCTGCGCGTTGATTTTAAACCACCACCCATCTACGTCAATGCGCGTCCATTTTCATGTGATATTACTGAGATCCAGCCATACTTGGGTCTCTCATTGCACGCAGAGGCACCTTCTGCCACAACAAACATGACAACACCTCTCTTGGATGCTGATGAAGATGGCGAGGACGTGTCGATCCTCGACGATATCGGAGACCTCTCGAAATTACTTCACGTTCTAGACCAATGCAAGAACGTGTCACCAGATATCGTCTTGCCCTATAATGCCGACCTGGTTGTCGTCACTCCTGGTCCACTGCACCTTCCGGCTCACCGGCTCATTCTCGCTGTGAGATGCCCTGTGTTAGGTAACATTTTGCATAGCGGACGTTCATTACATGATAAATTCTCAGGAATTGAGATTAGTCTCGTCTCAGGAAGCAGAGTCCGTGTTCAAATCAACGGATGTCATCCGTTCACGGTCCTGATTCTCCTTCGATACTTGTACTCGGACCAGCTCCTCGCCATCTGGGATTTACGCATTGGCACCCCTTTTGTGTCCCAACTTCAAACATTCGCTGTGAAGCCTGTAGCAATCAAGGCGGAGCTTCAGTCACTCTCGCGTATATTAGATCTTCAACTTCTTTTGAAAGCACTTCAATCGCCAGGGAAGCGAGTTCCCACTCCTTCACAAGTAGAGGACTTCCGCCTGCTCTACGAGAAAACCCAGTTAACTGGGCATCAACGGAATAATACAAAAGAAGACTCCCTCGCGCCCGACGTCGCGCTCCACCTCGCCGACAAGGTCATCGTTTGGAGTCATTCAGTGGTGCTACAAGCCCGCTGTCAATTCTTTGCCAGCTTTTTTAAAGATAGTGCATGGACATCTAAGCGTCGTGATAAGTCGGGTATCATCGACGTTAATCTCGAGCACTTGGAGTGGCGGGTCATGCAATTCGTCACTCGGTGGATGTGTTATGGAGACGAGAACTTGTTTGAATCTCTTGGTGTGTTTTCGTGTCTTATTGTCTTATTTTCGGCCGTCTTACTGTATCGAAGACTTTGTACAAGGGGTAGACGACGTGCTATCCTTCATGTTCTCTGTCCTTGCAGCAGCGGTGAGTTCACATGCAACTATCTTTACGCGCGTGGTTTATAATGTAACGTCAACCAGAATGAACTTCTACTCGATCGTCTGATGCTTCTCTGTTCACAAGTCATTTTGAAGCATCTCGATGTTTATAATGCGTGTTATTTGCTCACTGATGCGACCCACGTTAATGCGACCCATCTCGCTGAACGCCTGCAAAGTTACATTACTGCAAATCTAGAGATGATGCTAGAAGGTCGCATGCTCGAGGACCTTGACCCTTCCGTCGTGCGACAAATTTCTCAGTACATCCGGAGTGCGCAGATGATAAAGTCCCCGGTCTCTCGCTCTAACCTGCTGGCGAATGAAGCGCTGCGGAAGCATGCTGAATGGCTTTCTCAACAGGATATTCCAGTCGTGTTTGAACCTGTAGACAAGCCACAGGTTCACAGAAATTCTCCGAAGTCGTTGACTCCGAGCCCGATGACTCGGACTCGCCCGATCATCTCGAGTCTGTCTATGCATCCGGCAGCAGATTCGCGCAAGGCTGCTGATGCAGGGCCGTCAGGAGACGAGCTGTTCGCGATGGATGAAGTACCTTCGTCGGTCATCACTCCTAATCATCCGGTACCTGCGGTTGCTGATCCGTCTGGATCAGTAGCAGTATGGAAACGGTCCATCTCTACACCCAGGTGTGTGGAGCTTTTACTTCCATTCTTGCTATGCATTGTGCTGATACCAATGTGAAGGACTGACCTGAAGGCCATTATGGCAGAGGCTGAGAACACGAAGGTAGTCGGTGCTACAAACCGAGCAAGACATGGTGCTATAGCTGCTCAAGAATCTTTGAAGCAAGTAGCTACGCCACAACGTCGGACCTCGGGCTCGTCGCTGAAGCCTCATGCGTCACCGACACCGCGTCGAATGCCGTCTGATCTTGACTTGGGAAAGTCTTCACTACCTGGATCATCCGCCGCCACGAAGCCAGCGCCTCCAAGAACACCTCAGCGGCCGGCTACTCAAGTCGCACCTTCATATCCGAAGACTCAACCAAATACATCTTCACTTGGCCCAGTCTTTTCCCCCGTCCGACAGGTGCCTCCAACATCCAGTTCACCAGGTTCTCGACGTGTTTTGTACGTACCTACTGTTTGCCTCGGTCACGTATTTCTGATTCCTATTTGCCAGGAATACGGGTGCTGCATGGACACTTCCGCCTGTTCAGCCAGTGGTACAATCGAGCGTTGCAGAATCGTCATCCCTTTCGTTTGCCGAGATACAACGATTACAACTTCTGCAGGGCATGCCCGCACTGAAGGACAAACGATCGCTTGTCGAGATTCAAGAGGAGGAGCGAGCTATTCAACAGGAGGCGGACTTTATGAAATGGTGGGCGGCGGAAGAGGCGCGTACTCAGGCTGAAGCACACAGAGCTCCTGAAACAAAAACGCAACGTGCTACTCCTTCTAAGAGTAAGAATCGAGGGAAGAAGCCATCTTACGGTGCTCGCTCGAAGCCTAGTGATGCGCGCCCCGCTCAAGGTTCTAATCGTTCCGAGGAGGGGGGGAAGCAGTCCATGACACCCGCAGCTAGCGGTGGGATGCTGCAACCTGCAGGATCCAGCTCAAAGAACCGAAAGAGACAGGAGTCTGCTAGGTCGGCGGTGGCTGATGCTACTCGTGTTCGACGGCGGTGAGCCATGTATCAAACCTCCAGCCACTAATAGTGATAGTATGGACTATGGTCGTTGCCGAAAGGAAAGCATAAGAATACATAGATACATGTGAATGCCAGGAACTTTGTCCGCTAGCTACACGCTCTGATTGACTATAATTTATCAACCATTCTATCTTAAGGTTCTGGTATTGAAATTTGGATGAACGGGCATTTGGCCAAGGATGTCTGGTGCGCAAAAGTAGATCCTGTAACGTAGGTTACCGTCGAATCCCAGTCCTTGGATTACGTCTCGTGCTGATCACTTCGTCATCCTCGTCATAGCGGTGTAGCAACGGATCCGTAGTTCCGTCGATTGCATCCAATTCAACACTTTTGGTATCTTCGAACCGGGTAGTATACGGTTGATGTGCATTTGCCGATGCTAGGTGGGGGTAATACTGCCTGTACGAAAAATATGCAAGGAGAAGTCCAAGGGCAGATCCAGTCACAACGTCCTGCCAATGGTCTGAATGGCTAAGTGAGTAATCTGACATGATTTGATAAAACAGGGATCGTACGACGATAGTCCATAGTGCGCGAAATTGCCACGAGCGTTGCGGCAACAAGAGGAGCGATAAACATCCACGCTTTTATCTGAGTCGTAGGCTGTCAAACACACGTTCACCACAGGGCAAGGCCAACTCACAATATATCCTCGGGTGTCAAATAGATGTAGTTTACCAGCCAAATAAAAGGCGAGGAATCCGAGGCCTGCAAAGGACACTGTATATAGATGTATCAGATCACCAGCAGGGAGAGATGACGTCAGGCATACAGCTGGAATGGCCACTGGGGAAGCTTCTCCACCCATCCTCGAGTATCGCTGATACCGTCTGCGTACATATATCTGCTGTAGATAGGCCTAAAAGCGGGTCTCCAGAGCCCGTCGCAGGCTGACAGCGGGAAATTAAATCTTTAGATATCGTAAGATACGCCATGTAGATCTATCATAGACGTGAAACTGCAAGCTTACCTGGCCGAGGGCGCCCAACCGTGACTTTGACTAACAGCGTAATGGTCCTTGTCATCGACAGCGAGAGGGATACTGCTTTGTGATTAGTAGCCATAAGATGTGGCTACTAGATTTAGGTACGTACATCCCAGAGTGCTATGGTGGAGATCCCACCATGACCGAACTGTCAAAAGATTGACGAGGCATTGGGTCACCAATGGGATGCCGAAGGAGATGAATTCAAGAGCCGTTGTCTGGAATGTCGTTAATAAAAGGATATTGTCTATGTTCGCTGTGGCTTACCCCGACACGTTGATGCACAGCATAGCTGGTGGGTATGAAGTGAGCATTGTAAGTAGGCAATACGAACCAAGTTGGTGAGTGATACCCACGGATATCGTAACCTAGCAAGATGATAAGGCGAACCTGACAACTGGAAGCAATGATTAATACTTACGAAACATCAGACAGTGAGAAGTGCCTCTTAAACCCAGAGATGTGTTTATCGATGACCCAGAAGATTCCCCTATGAGTTGATACAGCCTTTAGCTTTGGGTCACTTCATGCCAACCTTCATGGCTCCAACTTGAAATCCTCACCAAAGCACACCGGATATAATCCTTTGGGGAAAAACTGCATGAGTTCAAGCTCAAATTTCAGCGATCAAGAAGTTCACCAGTCGGGGGCATAGGACGTCATGAATCGCTGTAAGCCTGGATGTGGTCTGTGGTCTTGGCTCATGGTGTTGGGAATGACAGTGTTTGACTCGAGTTGCGAAAGGTGCAGTCCGTCCTGGTTGTGTTGAATGAGGGAGTTTATTGCCGACGTCCCTACATTTTGAAGGTCGTCTTCCCAGGTCTTCCCTCGCTCCCTTGGAGCCGCTGTCATACTAATGAGTCGTTCTCACTCAAACTAGCAGGATCTATTCTTGACTAGTACGAACTTGAAGCCTGTCTACGAGTGCGGACTCCGGAACACCTCTCACGGCTTTAACAATATCTCTGCAATACGTTCCAGACAAGCATTCATGAAATATCGAAGGTTGAACCATGCATCATATTCTGCATTCTGTGTTTCTTGTATCTTCCACGAAGTCCACGAATAGTCATCTGTTAAATAAACAGAGGTCACGATGGCCTTGAAGAATCCCATATAACTTTAGGAACGCCATGGGAATTGTCGCATCGTACGACGCGTCATGATGCTAATATACCACAAGCTCATCGTGGACCAGATGAAAATGGACGTGGACAGCACAAAAACACTCTTGGATGACCATCGGATATAAAGCAGCCCATTTGTTACCTTACACTATGTTGCCTTCTGTTCTCGTTTGAAAAAATTGGTTGTGGAGGGGGAAAAACCCAAAATTCTAAATCCACGTGTAGAGCAGACATCTCATTGTGTAGGGAGGCGGCGTATGCCAAATGTAAATTCCAGACGATTCACAAAGACTGCGCAGACATCATCACGAATGACATCAGTTCCAAATACGTTTGGAATGAAGGTCCTTGTAAGAATCAACTACACTATCACTGGGAGTGCACCGAAGCTGGAGCACTGAGCCGCAATGCTTCCCGTGCAGCTTCCCTCTTCGCGGCCTGCAGCGTCCACATCCACTTCAGATCCCGCTCGACCTTTTCCTTCCTCGCACGTTGTCTTCGCTTGTTCAAATGACTCCAATCCTCCCCAACACCTACGTCGGCTGCCGTGAGCCGAGGCAACCCTAGTAATTCCGACTTCGAGAGACTAGAGGCGGGCAAGGGCTTAGGTGGAGGAGGGGGCGTTGTCATTCTCCACAACCAAGTGTTTCTCGGTGTAGCGAGTAATACAGCCTGCTCCTTCCGCGCAGCTTTAGTCACCGTTTGAAGCCGGTGGTCAATTTCCGCCTGCGAGAGCGTTCGTTTGGTGCAGAATTTTTCGACCTTCTTCGAATTTACTAGGTCTGGAAGCACCACTCTTTTTAAATACCTGCGTTATGAGACTGAGTGCAATGACCAAGAACTGTGTCAATGTTAACTCACTGTAGAGACCGTATGGCATGCTCTGGATGGGGCGGTCGAGTAGAAGGTTGCCTTGTTATCCCACGCACGATACTTGGATGTTCTTTCTTTGGCACATTATGCTGTGGCCCCGACTCATCTGAAACCAGTTGGATCGCTGTCTGTTTCAAAGCCAAATTGTAAATGTCCTTGGTCGACAGTGGCGTTTTCGATGAAATAACTATATTGTGTACCAGCTCGCGCGCTGAAGGCAAGCAATGGCGTGGCCATAGATTTTTTCGAAATGAGGGAATGGCGGCCATGGTTTGGACGTGCAAGAATTGCAGAAACAATCTGCTTACGTATACGCTCCCGATGCACGTGTTCCTCAGATACTGAAAGTAATCATGTAGTATATGAAATCATATTTTTCTAGTAGTTTGTACTCCCTCGGAACGTAATAGTACATCTTTCGGCGGCCGACTGGGTGCGCAAAATAGCCATAATTCACAACGAATCATCATAATCTGAATATCGGTAGCCTCAAATAGCAGGTGCAAGAACTAATGCTCTATCATTCTTACTCAATCTTCTTACCTGACAATTCTACTGTGCTTATCGTTGGTGCAGGCCCCGCTGTTCTCACAGCTGCTTTCTCTCATCCACCACGGGTCGTGGCCTCGTCGATGAGTCGTCATCGTCGATGACACCGTCGAGGGACAGAACGTATCACGGGCTATCACTATACACTCTGCAACTGTCGAGGCTGCCACCTGGACGTTCATAAGGAGGCCCTATAATAGTTTTACGATCATAGGCTTTAGCCAGCATCAATGTAGCAGAAGGGATCGGAGAGTCACTTGATTTTTGTTTCCTCGGAAATGATAGGCTGCTGGTTGCCAGTGAGGACTCGAGGCTCTACTCAATCGAGGATCTGTCACAGCCACCTCGACTACTGGGCTACTTCCTGATGCCTGCATCATTTACGACCATATGGTGCCTTCTCCCAATAAACGACATTACGCATAGCTCACGACTGCAGATGCAGGAACAGCGGACGATGTGGACTTCAAACCCCAAACATCGAATACTATCCCTTACCACCAACACTCGGGGTACCAGACACTCATTCTCATTCGTCATTTCCACCCGGATTTTCTTCGATCCCCAAGCTGGGGTCCTTGATGGAATGGCGGAAATCCCATGGGAACGTTGGGGTCCTCTGAATGCTCGCGTTTTTGTGCACAATCGCCGCTGCAGAGTTGGTGTCAGCGGAAATCGAGTGTTGCAGGCATTTCCTGCGACAGACGCGACAGCGGAAGATCACACGGACAATATGGGTTATAGGTTACATATGATGGACTTCAGCCCCGCTAGCTGTCGAGCGCCGGCAAGGTTTAGGAAGCGTGGTGACAGAGCCATCTACGATAATCATCGAATCGACAGAGACGTTGACGACGTCCCTGCCTTATGTGGAGGTCGTGTCGGATAGAATATTTGGTGCCGACCAGGTGATGGACATATGGGTTGATAAGGACAGGATTTATTTGCCCAAGTTGGAATTGGATAGTGTAAGTTCTTGCACCTCCAACGAAGCCCAATGTGCTGATTTTTATCCAGGATGGTATAGACGAGCTCGAGGTCATTGAAATTTCGAGCGGAGTCTGTACATCCTGAGGCCAAAGGAGCTAGGATCATAGAACCACGCGATCATTTATTGCAGGGGTGGGTCCATCCGTGACTAAGTGGCTACGAGGAGATGCGTGGAGAACTAGTATGTACTAAGATCGAGTAACTCCTGCTAGTACTTGGGTAAAATGGACTTTGCCAGTCGTTCGACAAGACAAAACTTTGCAGCCCAGATGAACTAAAAAATGAACACAGTAACGACCACGCACCCGCTGACAACTGACGCTAGCATGGCCACTTTCGTAGACTTGAACACATTGTACAGAATGGCTATTGCAAAGTATATCATCCTAATCAAGAATAAGGTGACCATTGACCCGGTGATGGAGTAGCAATCCACTTGCCCCCACATAAGCATTGCGTAGGGAAGACTGAACCGTGGGAAGAACTCTCACTCCGAAAAATGTCCCTGTCATATGAGACAGAAAATGCGTCTGATGGAATTGGTTAGCACAGAAGAAGTGAACGCTAGGACAAGAACTTGCTGCTTTGTCAGCTGATTCGAAACCATATCTTTGGTTCTGTCGCACCAACAGGACTGAGACGATCAAGGAGCCGGTGATGAAGATGATGGAGAGATAGGTAGCGATAATCCCAATCGACTGCAACGGGCTGATATTCACATTCGGCACTCCAAGGAAACTTACGTCTACTGCCAACATAACAGTGGACTGGAAATAATCAAGATACGAAGGAGGATGCTGACATCATGATACGTACGTAGATTGTGATCCCGGTCCATTCTGTCATGAGGTTTTTGTTGAAGTCTTTCCACCGGGGCGTATTGACGCATTCATCCACCCACACTTTTCGAAGATCTTCCAAGTGTGATTGCGGTGTCCAAAAAAGCATGGCGTCGAGAGCCCAAGAAACACTACTGGTTAGTGCATGGAAGTTTCTATCTTCTTCGTACACCGATTTGTCAGCTTCAAGACGAGTGCAAGGTAGACCGCAGAAGTTGAAGAATTTGGCTCTATCTTCAGCAAGAATGAGCCACGTGCGAAGATGTCGAAATGAAGAATATACAGAAGTAATGCATGAACCTCGCTGTTAACGAAATAGTGAATCTTAGATTGATCTGCGTACATAGTTTTGCTTACCAATAATACAAGTGGAATGTGAATCATTGTCTAGAGCATTCTCTGGAGATACATAATAGCACTTTAGACCGTCACAGATGCAAACAGTTCGGAAAGAACTACCATACCTGTCAGATGGTTTATCAATTCCAAGATTTTGGAGAGTTCATCTCCATCGAAAGGCGACAAAGCCAGATAGGCCTCGCAGGAAGTAGGTAAAATCGTACAACATTGAGCATGACAAACCAGTACTCAGACTCCAGGAAATATCCTAGTGTTAGTTCATATCGGTGGAATCATAACAAGTCCTGCCTAACGCACGAATGTGACTCGGATCGGTGACACCTTGGAGCCCGCTAAAAATGTTGTTATCTGTGGCTTGATCACGATCGTGTAGCCAAAAGAGAGTCCTAGCTGTGTGGTCGACGAAATAATAACAACAAGACACTTGTGCACCTTCGGCTTCAATCTGCGCTAGTTGCACGACGAGCTCGATGTCATCAGCTTCGAGATTCATTGATTTTGTTTGCGCTAGTTCACATAACGCATCTACGCATCCGTCGAGCAGCTCGAACATGCTGCGATCCACGGTTGCTTCTGTGAACACACTCTGCAGAGTGCGTGAAAAGTGTATATAGCCTTCATGAACGAATGCTTACCCGGCGGTCGTTATACAAATACAATACGCTTTCCGGATGCACACATGCTTTTCAATTACCGCTCAGCCACGGACATGATCTGAACAGTATGTCATCTACATTCGCCTTCCCTGGCTGTGCACTCACTCGTTGGGGAACCGTCTCATGAGTGCTTGAATTCCATTACGCTTTCGGGTTGTGTCTCTAGAGCCTAGAGGCCAATTCCTCAAGATTACATTAGCAAGATAGACTGGACTCACGTACACAAGAGGAGGATTCTCGTATCGTGAAATGAATGTCATTCGCGGCAAAGGGTATAAGCTTGGTATTGGTGTCCGGAGCGCTGGAAGAGCTTGCGTTACTAGGAATTTATGGAGGCGAAGTAACTTGCTGGGGAATGCATGGTATAGGGGGAAATGTTGGCATTGAAGACAACAACATATCTTGTGTGCTGCTTGCTGCACTTGCTGAAGTTACTACTCACCGGTTGTGAAGCGGTAACGGCAAGTTGGCGGGAGAATATCGCACACCGGAAGTGCTGGTCGGTACAGTACAGCAGTCTACAGGAGAGAATGTCGTCGAGTCAGGATCACCGTGCCTAGAGAAATCGCGAATCTTCAACCTGGTCACAAAGTGTCGAAGGCAAGTCACGAGGATGCGCAATCTTTGGGCAGATGAAGTTGCAAGTGTCGCCAGCACTTGGCACAGATGTTTCAAGAGTCTTGGAATCACCCTCGTGCTTAACATATTTGGCAGTCCATAGTTTTGACGCGGACACCAGCATGTGCCACTAGCTCACACCTGTCACGGGTCAATGAGACCATCGCAGTGAATCGGAGAGTTAGTAAATAA
The DNA here is from genome assembly GCA_016695475.1 of Suillus decipiens. NCBI lineage: Eukaryota > Fungi > Basidiomycota > Agaricomycetes > Boletales > Suillaceae > Suillus > Suillus decipiens. The sequence continues at coordinate 108,387 of MU172918.1, read as the reverse complement.
GCTATAAATGATTAGGCTGTAACTTAGTAATCCGAGAGTTATGCTACGATGTGATAGGTAAGTTCATGACGCTATCATCCGTGCCAGCTTCTATAATGTAATGCTATTGCAGCGACTTTTGTCAGATGATAGGTATAGTTGCATTAACGAAGGTGTTCTGCACAAATTGTGCCATTGGATGGACAGCGCAGACTCATTCTTATTGTCAACTAAACATGTACGGATCAGTAACTTGATCCCAAAGCTTCTTGGTGTCCACCACAGCACGCAACCTCGAAGCGAGTAAGAACGCCCCACTCAGTTTCCTATAGAATCAGCAATAAGTAAAAAGAGCACAAAGAAGCACGCAAAAAATTGAAGACACAATCCCAGCTCTTATTCGGATAGAAATCTACCCCAAGACTCACCGATTCAGGCTATAGGTTTCCCTCGGTGGGGGAGTCAGCCTGTGCTTGAGCATCACGGGTATAATAGCACGTATTTGAGCCGTGATGTCCGCCCATGGTGTCCCAGGTCCAAAAGCAAAAGGCTGCGTGGTCGTGGGTTTAAAAGGAGTGGCTAGGAGGACCATAGAGTCGATGTGCGCATTGAGCATGACCTGTGGACGTGTTCCGTGAATACACGGGCAGAACAGTAATGGGGAATATCGTACTTCATTCTCCTCTCCAGTGAGATATCCAAGTTTCTGACTCCATTCCGCGCATGCGATACGGTCCTCAGATGCGGCAGCTTGAAGGAGGCGCAGCCAGCTGTCCATAAATTCTTTCGTGTACTCACGTGTGGCGCCGAAGTCCACTAGGGATAGCTGCGATGATAGTCGGTGAGGAAACTCAAGAAGTGGAAATTATGAAGCGGGAACATGAGACACACCTGTTGTGCTCTTGAGTCCCACAGGAAATTCGTGAAGTTGGGGTCCGTCTGCATAAGCCTGAACTGGAAGAGCTCCCGCAAGCATAGCTCGATGATTCGCGATGCAATCTGCCATCAAATTTAGCAAATTATGATCTATAGTCGATGATAGGAGAAAGGCGTACCTCGTTCCGCTCCTCCTGTGGTAAAGCTCCAATCACAGCATCCCCAATGCTGACGCCTTCCACATGTTCCATTACAAGAATACGTTCTGTACTACCTGGCCACACCCACGGGACCTTGAACCGTGCGTCTGCACCAAGACAATCTGGACTTCCATATCGCTTGAGGAAACTTGCCTCCCGCGAGTAGTCGCATTCATCAGCAAGCTCGTCTTTCATAACCTTTGATGATGAGGTGAATTATCCAGATAGCAGGAAATGAGGCAATATAGAGAATAAACGTCAGATATTCAGCACTAGGCACGAGGGAGATATAAAAGACACACTTGAATTGTCCGATCCAGGAATAACCCCCGCGGAAGTAAGCTTCCAGCGGTAAGAACCATCTTCACGTAGCTCAGGTCGCTCGCAATTGAGTCAGCAATGTTCGGGAATTGGATTTTCACAGCGACGCGTTGACCTTCGTCACCAGATGGGCTCTGACTTTGAGCAAGGACAGCGTGGTGCACCTGACCGATACTCGCGGCTGCAAACGGTATACGGTCGAACGATTTAAAATTATTAGCCCATGTTTCCCCTAGAGATGTGGACACCACTTCTTGCATCTGCCAGTCGGGCATATAGTGAGCGCTGTCTTGAACGCGGCGGAATATTTTGTCGACTTCTGGGGGAAGGAGGTGGGTGTCTAGAGCCCAAATTAGTAACGGATAAAATGATAAGAGATGACCAATGGATAGGTACCTTGGATGCTCATGAACTGGCCGAGCTTCAGTGCGGCACCGCGCATTTGAGAGAGCTTGGACACCAAGCGGGTTATGTTTGCTTCAGTCATCATGACTGGTTGTGTGTTGCCTGCATGGGATGCAGTAGAGCGACGTAAGAGCTCGGAGGCAGCGCCATACGAAAGCGATGCTGCAAGGCCTGTGATTTCCAGTTAGCAAAAGGTGAGCGAAAGGACAGCTAAGAAAGACATGCCGCCATAGTGAAATAAGCGACCAAGTCTGGATGAAGGGACCTTGGATGATTGAAGGTTGCGTGAGAGGACAGGAGGGAAGTCTATGGGTGTAGATAGGGCTGGTTCTGGATCCTATGGGGTGGTAGCACGTTGAAATGAGTAAGAGGTGGACAGAAGTAAAGAGTGAACTAGCAGGGGTGACACACCTCTAAAACTCGGGATAAAGAACTTTCTGTTTCGCGACGTGGGCTTTCAAATCCCGTGGATATGGAAAGAGGACCAGAGTCAAACGTAACTTTGGAAGAGGACGCAATTTTCGAGGAATTCTCCGCCTCAAATGGAATAGAGGGGACCGTAGGACTGGAATCATCGGGTAGTTGAGGTTTTAAGGAAGGCTCAGTGGAGAGAAAGATATAAGAAGTGGGCGAAACCCGTTCGGACGGGATGTCCTCTTCAAACTGAGGCGGTAATGGTGGCAGCTCCTCTTGCCGTTCCTCGGGATGGGACAGGTAAGTGTTGTTAGTCGGAGAGTTGGTAGAAAACGCGTGATTTGTGCGCGGTTCTGGAGAGTCATGGTTAGCTTGAGCGTCACCTGCAAGCTCTGACGTTAATTGAGGCTCTTCTGCCTTGCTCTTGCGTAAAGAGAACTCCAGAGATACAACAGGCCTGACAGGAAGAACCTGGGAGGCCCTGATCTGTGCTGCACGAACGGCAATATCTGTAACTGAATGGAGAACGCAAAGCCATCCAAACGCAGGCCCAGGTGGCATCCACGACTAAAGTTCTGCCTGAAAAACCAAATTGAGGGTACCGCACCGTCACAACTTTAAGAGACGAATTTGCACAGCCACATCAGCTTGTTTCAAAATTCAAATCTGCAGACCTTGAACCAACGGAAGCAGACTGACACGTCAGTTATCTAACACTTAGATTGACAAAGGGTCCTCTATGAGTCACGAGGTCGAAAATTTCGACCAGTGTCGCGAATCGATTCAACCTGCGGTTAAACCGACTTACACAAATAGTAACTGGGAAGCGCTGAACGCCTCAAGGTACCTTGTATCACAACTGCAAGGTTGGAGCCATGCAGAACCAAATCCACAACCCCAACCTGGGTCGATATGTGATGCAGAGGTAATTGATCATGAGTCCAAGTAGTATCCCACCACTACATTTTGCCTTGCGTTGTTACAGCTCCGACGTCATTTCTGACCTGCGAATCAACGTCTTTGAGGAGGGTCATGACAATGTCATATGGTACAAGGTGCGACACCTCAGCTATGTAATTCCCTCCTTCGCCAGCTCACCCGAATGAAGGAAAGGTTCCTGGGGGATGACGAGATCATTGAGCATGTCGTCGTGCGTTTTCACGTCTTATGCACTGCATTAATTCATATTCTTTTTTTCCAAAGCACAACCAAACATCGACAATCTGCTGGACAATTCATAAGCCAAAGCGCGGGTGGTATATCCGTATCCGTGCACCATCATTTCCCCCAGGTGTCTCCATATCCCTCCTTCCTATTCCCCGCACATCCCCCAATTATATAGACGCTGCGTTGTCCCTATCGTGCCTGACGAATGCCCCCTCTACTGCGATGTACTCACCAGGTACTTCGAAGAAGATGTCCGTAGATAGTACATCAACAGTGCACTCTTATCCCCCAACACCGCCCCCGGCTTCCATCATGGTCGCTCCTCCTAGACCACAAAGCATCAGTGCACGGTTGGAGGAAATATCCCCGTCGCCCATTGCAACACAGAAATCTGCCTCTCGTCCTCAGGTAACAGAATTCTTGTTGGCACCACATTCCACTCCACACATCCCGGGGCCGCATCCAGGCGAGCAGATGTCGTTCATAACACGCGCGCTGTCGATATTAAAGAACAATAGGCCTTCCCACTCTGATTCATTCACGATGACACCACTTAATCGGCCGAGTTCCCAACCTCCTGGTTCAGGACATCGGATATCCCAGGTTATTCCGATGACCCCGACACCATTATTGACCTTCCATGATCGCACACCGGTACTCACCGCGGCGTCGGTGACGGGTCTTCTCGAGATCAACAGAGCAGAGGAGCGTATATTGGGAATTGATACGAGCTTTTGGATCGCTGCTGCCTTGGCGTATTGGGAGTTTTTGCAAGATAGAGAGGTGAGTATCTTGTGAACTGGCACTAAAGCACCCTTCGTCTATCGCTGTCTCTCCGGGCGTTCGCTCCTTTACATGGATGCCCTGAATAATCTCGCTGACATAATCCTCCTACAGAGTTACCTGGCTGCAGTCACTGATTAAGCTGATCTCACATACCCGTACCCTACTATTCACTTACTGTCACCGTGCTATATTATCTTAAGTCATGCTGATCTGAATAAGTTTTTTTCCCTGCGCGAGTCTGCAGGTTCTCGTTCCATCTATAGAAGGTCTGAAATTCCTTGTTATTGCATCCCGTGGTTTGCTTCTCATAGTTCGTTCCCCAAATCTGCGATGCAGGTTTTGTTCACAAATACTGGTATTCGACGTCGAACACCACACCCAGTGTATATCTTTCTTGTTGTCAGGCTCAATGCTAGTGTTTTCTTCCATGTATGAGTGGATCTACGCTAGTGGGAGGAGCTGGCTACGCCCACCTCAGCGTCGTCGCGAGCCATGCGTCTGCGCAGAATACATCGGGCGGCGTGGACACGACAATAAAATTTGCTGCCCTCAATACTGCGAGAGAAAATATTCAGGTTATAGGACGCTCTACCGGAAGGATTGCCCTTCTAAAATACTTCTGCTTACACTCAAGTGTTTGGGTTGCGGAATCTTTTGACGCGTGGTACCAATGGGATCAAGTATGCTGGCCAAACGATCCATTTGTAAATCCTAAATCAGGCGTTCGTCAGCACGGCTGTTGGAAGTGGGACTTTTCAGATCTGCGGGATCTGAAAGCTTCTCTTGAAGTTGGTTATATGATGCTAGCGTACACTGACAGCGAACAATGCAGCACACATAGCTGTTACGCAAATTGCTTCCGCGGAATTAACCGTTTCGTGCTTATATGAGGCCCATGACCTTGCACGCCAGCATTGCTTCATACCTGGGTACAGATGAGTTCCCCCCAATCATTTTTTGCCTTCATCCCGATACAACTTCATGTCCTGCGCATCTCTGACAACACCCAGCTCCTCCTCAGTGCTGCGGCTTGTCTTTGTGTAATAGGAGTAATTGCTCGGGCCTACCGTTTTGAATCAGGGAGCCACCTTCCTCTCCCACCTTCCCCTCCCACTTGGAGACTCGGGGGACATTTCCTACCACATCGCAGGTAAGAATCCGCATCCGAATCGTTCACTTCTGAATGCTGATTGTATCCTATCGCTGGCAAGACCTTTTCTCACTGTAGCAGAATGGATTAACGAGTACGGCCCTGTGATCACTCTTCGATCAAGGTTTCAGAAGATCGTTTATATCGGGCGTTACAAAGTCAGTTCCTACACGCTGCATTGTCATATTCAAGCTCAACGACATTCTTCTACAGGCTGCCGTGGATATTATGGAGAATCAGGCCAAAGATGTGGCTGATCGTCCTCCAAATCCTGCTGCAGAAATATTTAATGGCGGAATGGGCATCGCACTTGTACGCTTTGGGGACAGGTTCCGTCGGATGCGTAGGTCAGTAGTCTCCGACACTTCCACTTCCCCTCTTCTATCCTACTTTTCAACGTATTGCAGAGCAGTTCTTTCGCAGCTGAGGCCTAATGCAGCTGAGGCCTATCAGCCTCTGCAGATGCAGCACGCGAAGAACATAATTTTTGGTATTCTAGATGATCCGCATAACCTCCAGAATCATGTAGTGACGTAAGTGCATGTTGTTGTGATAGTATCGGCAGCACTTTGCTCACGGGTGCCTTGAAGTTATGCTGCTACGACAATTATGCAAGTCGCGTATGGGAAGAATACGCCTACGTCTGCGACTGATCTCGCAGTTGTCGAAGCTCATAAACTCATGAAGATGACTGGGAGTAGCAGGATCCTACGCCCTGGTGCTTACTTGGTGAATTCGATCCCGTGGCTCAAATATCTTCCTTGGTATGGCCGGGATTTAAGGCTGAGGTTCGAGAGGAGCAAGAAGCTCTACGTCGGTAATCTGAACCGCGTGAAAGAACAAATGGTATACATTTCTCCTTCAGTCTTTATTTCATGACTGAGCCGTTCCACAGCAAAACAATGAAGCCATCGGCCCTTCGTTCACGAAATATATGCTAGAACAAAGTCATCTTTATGATTTAACGGATACTGAAATTGCCTTTCTTGCTGGTGCCTTTCTGAGATCTGGTACACAAACAGTGGAGTGTTACCTTCTTATCTCCGAAAATATGTGGCTGAAACAGGCAAAAGACCTCTAGCGCTATGTGCACGGTACTCATGGCAGCCGCATGTTTCCCTGAGGAGCAAGCTAAAGTTCAGGCTGAGCTCGACGCGGTCATCGGAAGGCACAGAGGTACCTTGATTCCCTATCCCAGCACTATCATAGTCTCAATAATTTCTACACTAAAGCACCCACCTTCGCTGACAAAAAATTCCTTCCTCGCCTGCAAGCATTCATATCCGAGGCTTTGAGGTGGAGACCTCCGGTTCCTGATGGTTGGCATCTTCGCTTTTGTTTTGCACTAAGCGTCATAATATTTGTGCTGCAGCAGTGTCTCACCGAACGATCAAAGACGTGATTTGGGTGAGTGATCTTTCAACAACTTATCGCGTGAATGATGATCTTGCCCAACAGGAAAACTATTGTATCCCAGCTGGGACCACGGTAGTTGGTAACATCTGGTCAGCATCATGCTTTAAGATGCCAATGATCTAACGACCACTGCCTTAGGTCCATCTGTCGAGATCCAGATGTCTTCCCGGAGCCTGACGCATTCAAACCTCAACGCTGGATTGATGACCAAGGTAGCCTAAGAGACGATATAAAATTGTTCGTTTTCGGGTTTGGGTGGCGGTAAGCACCGTCTTTCAAACCTTTGTTTTTTTATAATGACATTCCTTCCAGCGTATGTGCTGGACAACACGTCGCGAACAGGTAAACTTAGTATTTTGCACGCACACGGTCTTCTGAAATTACTTTGGTTGGTACAGATCGGTGTTCATAACTAGTCTCCTTATCCTTTGGGCCTTCAAGCTCACCCTGGATCCTACGAAGCCTCTAGAAGACATGGGTTTCACGAGCGGCCCGGGCGCGTCGATACTAGATGCTCAGCCGTGCGCATTCGAGTTTGAAATGAGGATCCTGGAAACGGACCTCAGGTCCATGATGAAGAATTATCCTGAGGTTGCGTAAGTTACATGGGTAGCGGGTCAGAGAGAGAACGGATAACTAGTCACCAATGAACCAATATAGATGTCCTCCAAGACTCGCAATTTGGTCTGAGCCGATTCTGAATTGCATATTATGTATTTCCTGTCCCTTAGTGTCTCTACGTCGCCATTCTACCGCGTTCTCACTACTCTTGTGATGACATTAGCATACAAGGACTCCCGGTCCCTTGAAACAAATTGCGGGATGAAGAAAGTGCAATTCACTCCATAACATCATCCCGGACGGAAAGACAGCAGCTGACCAGAGTGAAAATGCGAGATGAGTAGAGTGTCGAGTCTCCACGCAGGGAACTTCATGACCAAATGGACGGAGAATACAAAGCAGGTGTCTTCTTCTGCCTGCTGCCAGTGGAATCGAGACGTTCAGTAAGTGGTAAGTGGATCCAGGCTCGGAGATGCGACTGTTGGATGAGAGTTCTCAGTCAAAATTGTGGGATGCAAACATAGGCGAGTGTCAACTCGGTCACGGCTCTCGATGAACGGTGGTCGATATCCATTGGTTGAGGACACGCAACGATCTTGAATAGGGCGATGAGAAGATCTTCTGCAAAAGAACCACGACTCGGAAAGACCAGAAGATAGTGGGAACCAAGTTGGAAGGTGTCCAAGCTCATTATCCTCCAGTGAGAGAGCTCCTCGATAACCAGACGGTTTAATTCCTGCGTAGTTAGCTTGCCCATCGTAGCTACGTTGTTTACGGGAGGAACTGTCACTAAAGACGACATTTTTCCACCGAGTGGATGTTCTGGTGAGGTCCGTCGGCAAGTCCAGCGGCTGAGTCTAAACACCGAGCATCAATACAGCATCGGCCTGGGAACTAGCGGCATCGGAGAATTGGTGGAAAAATCAGAAGGATATATATAACAATATATAGCACATAACCACTCAGCGTAATTCTGCTATCGCTCGTTATATTCTGATATTTGACCTTGTACAGGAAACAGCAGTCCTTGATATTCGTACACCAGTGCATGATCTGGTAAAGGTTCACATATTGTTTGAATTCACACTGGAAGGGAAGGTGAAGCAGTAATTAACGACCAAGCTAGAGCAGTCACCACTGCAGCTCAGAATACCATATCGTTCCTGCTCATTATTTATATACGGACGACAAGTACATTGTCCACCGCTGTAATTTCATCAGCGTAGTATAGTCGGGAAGGCACCGTAGCAGCTTGCTTATTGAGTTTATATAAATAATTTTGTGCTACTAAATCCAAGAGAACGGTACTTACCGTTTTCCGACACTGATTGTCGATGAAGGTTACTATGACTGGTAAGTGACAGACCATTGATCACATTCATCCCGAGGAGCAGCTTGAAATAGTGTTTCTCACAATATGTTCCGCCGGCAATCCATACTTGGGAGAATATGGGAGTACCGTAAACATCATAGGCGCAATACGCCAACAGCCTGGTCATGCTGTCGCATGAACTTCACGTCAGACAATGATTGAGTGCCTACTAATGAAGGGATGAGCTATGAAAAATACGATAAGAGTATGCACTTCACTCACCCCAAAAGCTGCTGGTGCAGTTGTGCCAATTGAACTAAAACTAAACACAAAAATAGCCAAAAGAATTCAATAAATCAGTGACACAGCACAAAGAGTGTGAGATAGACGAGTAAATACAATACCGATAAGTTGGAGACTTGAAGTACTATCTTACCGATGATAGTGCCGAGTTCACCGGCATACTTATCTTCATGATAATCAAGTCAGATTGCTGAAAGAATGGCTTGTTTTTCTCACTGTCAGTGTACAAGTAATTATATTACGGGGGTCACGCCCCTGAACGCCACTCTGAAGTGCTCACTTGAAGTTGAAACACTCCACCAAGTAAGCATGAAACTCACAGCCTGTCACATGTCATAGATTGATTGATCTCCTGGTGTGAGCTAATTTGCACGCTTATAAGTGTATGATATCAAGTATCTTGATAGTACTGCGTTGTGAGTGCCAGAGGATCTCGATCATGTGAGAATCGTGACAACGTCGGTAGTATCACTGTACTATGTTGAGCCTGTGTTTGACAAAACTCAATAGTAGTAGGATAAGCCAGGCCTGGCTAGGTGACCTTGGGGTTTCCACGATCAGCAAGGATTTTAACGGGATCTATTGTGTATTCGATAATTTTACCTGCTTTTTTCAAGTCTATCTGTCCGTCTGATCGGAGTCAGAGTATGAGTGTGAGTGCTAGTCGGACTAGACTAGAAATAATAATTCGTCCGAATGCGGAATGTCGCTGACTCAGAACATAAGAAATAGTCTAGTTCGAAAGTGGTGCGCAGAAATAACATTGATACATCAGTTGTTGACAAAGCTTGCTGCTATTTTCCCATCCTCCATGGCAGAACCTGGTAAAATCTGGGCTGCAGAACTTGTAGAAGCTCGCTTTACACAAATACGACAGATTCTCATAGTACGCAATCGCACGTGTGCATACTAGATGATAGCAGGCTACTCAAGCCTTGGGTAATGTGGGAGTAATTGATGGCATACTAGAGAGAAAAAAACGAAGTCACCATGGTGCCTGGGCGCTTTACCCGTACTTATATGGTTTGAAATCATCAAATGTATTAGACAAGTCAAACCTCCCGCTGCCTTTTACTGCGCACCTTTTTCATCCATCAGATCCCTTAAACACCTACCCGTTCGTGAGTGATGCCATATACTTCAGGGACGCACGCTGAGATGGTGGCTGTCTGAATCCTCAGGTAACAGCCATGGGTGTGCCAACCGCTGAGGAGACACAGTCATCAAAAATCTCTTCAACTGCTGCAGAGACGCAGGACACTTCGGCAATTACGCCTGGACAGAAATTCGAAGGACACACCAGTCGTGTCTGGGGCGTCATACACCTGCCAGGCGGTCAACGGATCGTTACTTGTTCAAGTGATGGCTCGCTGCGGGTTTGGGACTTGAAGAGCAGGGAACAGATCGGTGAACGCTGGCGGGACGGAGTAAGCCCAGTGTACACCATAGCGTTATCTCCGGACGGCACCAAAGTGGCTAGCGGGAGTGAAGACGGTGCTGTAAGGTTATGGAGCATCGAAACCGGAAAGGTCATTGCTAAATGGACGGGGCACACACAGAGTGTGTGTTCGGTCTGCTGGAGCCAAGATGGTCAGCGAGTGTTAAGCGGGTCTAGCGATGGGACTGCAAGGCAATGGGATGTAGAGAAGGGAGAAATTATCCTCACACCAATAGAGACAGGGCACACTCACGTGGGGACAGTTGTGTATTCCCCAGACGCAGCCATGTTCGCGACTGCTGGATACCACGTCACCGAGCCCTCAGTAAAAATTTGGGACGCAAAGACAGGAAAGCTAGTCACGGCTCTCGAAGGACACACACGTTCAGTGTATTGCCTGGCCTGGGCCGCTGACGGAAAGACGCTCATATCCGGGTCAGTTGATCGCTCAATTAGGACATGGGATACAGCCACCTGGAAGGAAGCCACATGTTTGGATGTGCACACCAGCTTTGTCCGTGCCATTGCTATATCTCCAGACGGCCGGATCCTTGCAAGCGCATCGTATGATGGGACAGTGCGATTGTGGAACCTCGGCAAGGGCCAGGCCATCAGTTCACCCCTCAAGCATGCAGACAGACTGACCTGCGTGTCATTCTCTGCAGACGGAAAGCTGCTCGCTACTGGCTGCTATGACCACAATATGTACACATCGGATGTTTCTGCTCTCCTTGAAGGAGATACTGGTCGGAGCGATTAGATTAAAATTGTGAGTTGAAAGACTCCTCTCGTTTTCACGCTCATCCAATTACTCCTAGTTGAAGGAAAGTGACAACTTGAGCCGTTGCCCGATATACGTTGGAGGCGAAGGCTGCGAAGTAGCAGCCGGCACGGTAGCTTAGTCAGCGGCTACTAGGCTCATTTCTTCGCGACACGTAGGCACACAGTCGCAGACACACGGTATCATATAATTCAACTTCTCCGTATACAATCGGTGTGCTACATACTTCACCGCTATCTTCTATCTTGGGCGGCCTCCCCACGTCAACGGTTATCACTTTCATCACAATCTCATGTTAGCTCCTGTAGCTGTAACAGGAAAACTTCCGACTTTCTATAAATAGGCTGGGTTCTGGACTCGGTTTTTGCTTCATGTCCGCTGTGTCTGCTCAAATATTCTGATAATGTTTATTACTATACAGTCCTCATCCCCAGTGAAAATCGACAAGAAACAGGTGTATACGTGTCGATATAGATCAAAGAACTTACTAGAACTTACAAATTTTATCGAGGTCTTTCGAAAAAAACGGAACTTTTCGAGACAGAAAATGATAGAACTGGAAAGGAAATCTAGGTCTTCAAAATGATTTGATTTGGCCTGGAAAAATGGGATCGATGCAGATCTAGTGCCATGGAATGAAAACATTGTAAGGTATCGGGTACTGTGAATTCGCACCAGTACTCGCGCCACGTTCCAGCAGGTTCACTGTCTGCTGTCTGCTGTCTTTTCTTTTTCTTTTCTCCAAATTTCCAGGACCCTAGGCAGCTCCCAAAACTTTTGTTTGCCTGAATATATATTTACTAGACCATCTTCGGTTGCCTGGCAACTCGGTGGGCTGAGGGCCTAGATTTTTGCATGCATGCAATGAAGATGAGTCCGGCGGCCCGAAGTTGGTCATGGGTAGAGGGCATCCAAAACCTTTTTGCGCCGCTCTCTTAAGTATACTCACGTAGGAAGTTTGCCGTTGCAAACTCTCCTCAGGTTTCTCGCCCATCTAGGCATGGAATCTGATAAGGGGAGGGAACTATCTATCCATTCACCTTGACCTGGAGTAGGTTGCCCCGCGGGTCGTTGTTGTTGTTGTTTTACCTGACTCCCACCCATTGCTCTCGTCCACACCTTTGCTCATGCGGATGCCTGCATTTTGCTCGCGCAGATGCCTTCAAGCTGCTGCCTCTTCTTTTCAACACTGCTTTCTCACCCCGGCTTTCTCTTGCATAGGCCCGTTATCGGTGTCGGGTCGCCCCTTCGAGGCTTCCACCCAAAAAACCACCTGCTTCAATAAAGCAAACTTTTCATTTTGTTCTCACTATTTCTTCTAAGACTGCTGTACGGCGGCAAACACAAAGTACTGGTATTAGGGAGGTATTATAATATTTGTGTGACTGATGTATATGGGAACCTCATCATTCACACAAATATTAATTCCCTTCCTGACGTACTTTCTTGCTGCATTTTCTATTAGAATTATTGTACACCGGTGCTCCTAGGTCAACCATCCGTGCGCATCACTGTCATGCGCTGTGTTACGTATCCATATGATATTTAGGATGATCATCGTTCAAATGCATGTAAATGTTCACTGCCAGGATAAGGCGTGTAAGCGACGGTCTAAATACGGACAGCAAGAATTCTTGGAAGTGATTGCGCAAAGTGGCTGATGATGAACCTCGATTGCGATCTTTATCCGGTCGGTGTTAATGAGTCCCTAGACAATCTTAACGTCCCTCCCTCCCCCGTGGTCTTCTTTACCACTTACACCCGAGAGGTGGAAAGTATTACTCGTCAAACAGCTGGCTTGTACGGGAAGCGCCCCCTTCTAGGCGACACTGCGTGAAATACTCGGTATATTAGTAGCACTGTTTACACGCGGAGCTCGCCTGTTGCTGAATAGTGAACGAAAACAGAACTAGCCATGGATTCAAGATGACGTGAGCTTCATCACTCAACATACCGCTTGACCTTTGAGCACTACTCATAGATGACAAGGGTAAAACGAACTCGAGGCCATACTTGACAGAACGATACAGTCTCCCACTTGCATCGCAAAAACTTTCTTTTCAAAATTTGCAAGCTATGCGTCAGATTGGCCACTTTGATGGCTTCCGGAATTGCTAGTAAATGGAGTCAAAAAGTGGTATACAACGATATGTAAGTGGCATCGAAAAGTCAGGTATCACATATAAGGATCAAGACACTAGATACAACCGTACGTGTTACGCAAGTCCTACATCAGATTCGACGGGAGACCTTGTAGCGATCCACGACCATATGGGATGCGATTTGATCTGTTGCGTGATCCAGGGGAGCAGGTTAGAAATATGAACATTATTGGAAGCCAGTACCGGCCATGTTGCTAAAATCAAAATAGTGACCCAAATGGGAGATATAATTGAGATAGTGACGACGCCAGAAGTGCTGAAAATCACGATGGACACCGCTGCGGCAAAGAATATCATTCTGTCACAGGGTAAGTCGCCGCCTTATATCTCCAACCGGAAACGTACCCCCAGATCAGAAGAGCATACGGCAGACTGAGCATAAGGGCAAGGCTCTCGAGGCCGAGCACAGAGCTCGACATCCTTTCCATAAACGTGGCCTGAACGTAAAGAATACATGCCAAGCAATCGAAAAGAGAACTTACCACGCTTTTAGCGGAGTCTCGCCGGCTGTCATTAACTTGTCCGGCTAAGACTAGCGAGACCACCAACGAACCCATAGCACAGAGGGTAGACATATAAGAGACAAGGATCGCAGCCTTTTGAGTCTGGACGTATGATACCGTGAGAAAGCTGATATCCACGGCAAGCATCACAGTAGACTGAGATTGACGTCGATTGCATCATAAATGAGGAGTAGAAGTACAACTCACGAATATTGTGTACCCATTCCATTCACTATTGAGTCTGTTAATAAAATTCTTCCACCGTGGTTGAACGATGGTTGAATCAACCCATATCTTTTGAACAGCCTTGTTATAAGCATTTGGGGATCCAAAGAGTATGAAATTCATGACGCGAAGAAGGATATTGTTTGAGCGGGTGTCGGATTCTCCGTACAATGACTGGTCCGCGTTAAGCCGGGCGCCCGGTTGTCCACAGAAGTTCACAAATTTGACGTTGCCTATGAAAATAATCAGGAGGCGTGATGCACTTTCAACCAGCCAGAGCTCACAGAATTCTCCCATAAATCGAGCTGAAAGGCATAAATATTAGGTAATCAACTGGCCTTCTATGCTCCGGCTTACCGACAATCCACACAGAATGCTCATGTGCATATTCAGTCTCAATGCCAGCACTGTCTAAAATCAGATCAATAACGACCACCTATATCAGGGAATGATTCACTCATGAGAGGATCCATAAGGCTGAGCATACTTGTAACCTCTTCTGAAGAAAAAGGCGCCAAGGATGTGTCAGAAGTGATATTGTCTGTCCCGAGGTTTCTAGTATAAGTAGTGTGAAACGTTTATGAATATTTACCCACCTGCCTGGGTATACATAACAATTTCTCTGAGTCTCACAACAACGTCTTTTGGAAGGGAGCGTTTGTTTGGATATAGTTCGACGTGCAGCCTGTCAAAAACATGATGAATAACCACTTGAAGTCATGATAGCCTATAAAAAATTTCAGCGCATTGACTTCGGTCAAATGAGAGAATGTGCGTACCTCTGAGGTCGCACGAACCAGTACTGTGATTCTAATGCATATCCTGTGAATGAGACAATGAAAGAAGCTCGAATGGGAGATACTTCTCGGAAAGAACTCACTGATGTGATCACTGCACTTTACGCCTCGGACGTTACCAATGAGATCACTGGATTTGTGAGCTTCGAACCAGAAAATGACACGACTGCCGTGATCGGCAAAGTAATAGCCCCATTTTCCACGATCCTCCTCTATGGGCTCCAATACCAACTCGACAGATGGATGGAAGGTAATGCCTGCGTCTTCCAGTTCTTTGTGCGCCTTCTCAACAGCCTTACCTATGCTGGCCACCATTCCGGAAGCTCGAATGTCAGCATCAGTAAAAACTCTCTGGTGGGAAATATGAGCCCAAGTCATGCAGAAGCGGACCGTACACATACTTGATGCGAGTGATAGAAAAATAAAGCACCTTCCGGGTGTGTGAGCGGTTCCCATCCTGACACCAAAGCAAGCTCCCTACAAACCCTTTTCAAGATTATCATTCTCTCTCACTAACATGCTTACTCTGAACAGTCTAAAGGACCTTTCGGAACCTCGTACACTGTATAATCACCCTCCCTGTAACTATAGATTAGAAAGGTAAAGCACTCAGCGAATATGATGCGCATACAACTTAATCGTATCGTATCGCTTGATTTGTCCAGGTGTTATGGGAGTTAAAGTGATACTATCAAAGGATTGTACTGGAGCCACAGAATACGATGACGTAGCGATACTCGTAGTGGTAGGTGGACGTTTAAACAATGGTACTGCGAGTGTTGATTTCTCTTGATTGACGAGTGCCGGCTGAGAACTCGATGCTAAACCTGGCTCTTGAAAGAATCTCTCTTTTCTACCAATGATGGTTTGACAGTGTCGAAACACCCGCAAGAGGACAGAGAGGATACTCGTATATGACCGAAACGCGCTGGTCTTGACGCTGAGCCTCAACCAGGAGATGAAGATCCGGATATAACCTCTAGGTATTATCATGTTGAGGGAAATAGAGTTGAGGCTAACAAAAGGCAAGGCTAACTTATTAGTATTACTAAGTTCTTTACAGTTTCGAATCACGTGGATATCATCCACCTGCTGGACTGACTCGGGAGTCAGACTGCTCATTGACTGCTCATTGACTTGAACCTGTTTCAGAGGATTCGAGCTGCAGCCTGCAGCCTATGACCTGATCGCGGATATTTTAATCCATGTCATCGTTTAAGTGCTATTCACTGCAACCGTGCAACGGCTCTCCCCCTAGAATAGGGTTAGGGTTATAATTTTCGGAGTTCAAATTTGTCATCACTCCTCCTTCTTTTCGAACCATCCCAGGTCAGCCACATTTCATTTAAATTCTATTTAACACACCTTACTCTGCCATGGTGCGTTTGTTACACGTTCTACTAGGCGCAGCTTTAACTTTGTTGGTTTACAGTCTTTAACACCCGCAACAATGCGCCGTTTGATGCGAGAGATCACCGAGTTGAAGAACAACCCTCCGGAAGGCATTCGCGTTGTCACGAGTGAGGAGAATATGCTTGATCTCACAGGAATTGTAGAGGGACCAGGTGAGTCATTGCAGACTGAGATACGCGTCCAAAGCTCAAGTCTTCTTATCCTACAGAGCAAACACCATACGCGGGCGGGTATTTCAGGGTGCGGTTCCAATTTACACACGAATTCCCCACTGCACCCCCAAAATGTACGCGTTATTATTAATTGTCTAATCACATTTATCAACTATCACCTGCATAGGTTGGTTTGCAACCAAGATTTTTCACCCGAACGTCTCTTCGGCGGGTGAGATTTGTGTGAACACGTTGAAGAAAGACTGGCAATCGTCATATGGCATTGGTCACATTCTCGTAACAATCAAGTGCCTCCTCATTTATCCAAATCCTGAAAGTGCCCTCGATGAGGAAGCGGGGAAACTTCTCCTGGAGGACTACGACGCGTACTGCTCCCGCGCGAAGCTCATAACAAGTGTGCATGCCACTCCTCGTATACGACCTCCCGAATTTCAAGTACCATCTGTTGAGAAAGAAGGAGAGTCGTCCATGACATCAATACCGGTTTCGATTCCAACACCGGCTGTGGTGCCATCACCATCACCACATATTACACTACCTATCCCAACATCTGCATCATCGCCACGCAAATCATCTCCCGCGCCACCGTCACAGCCTCTCCAATCATCATCAGCGAACACATTACTCTCATCACTCTCTACGAGTACTGTGTCAGGCAAAGACGGCGGCAAGGAGCGCTTATCACCGCTCGGGACTGCAAATTCCAATGTTGCGGGTCCAGCTGCCACTGCCACAACTAAAGCCGTTAAACGTTCTGCAGCCTCAGCTACTTCCGGGACGGAGAAACGTAAGAAAGCGCTGAAGCGTCTATAAGGGTGCATCTTGTACATACATCATGATCTAGGACATCGGTGCGATAGGGCGGTCATCTTGTGCACACAGTAGTAGTTCTGTTCTCTGTTTCTTGTCGATACGGTTGTCATATTTGTTTTCTCAGTAACATAATAATAAACACAAGATATTATATGCAAAATACCTAAACAGGCTTAAATGCTTACTGTCACACGCTACGTGTAACGGTGCGCGTCGCGTGACAGTGACCGAGTTATTTTCTATTTGAGCCAAAATTGAGTTCTTATTTGTTGCAATACTCTTCATTTTCTGCCATGTTCTCCAAAGCCCTTTTAGCTCAGTCAAGGACATTTTCTGCATCTCTAAGGGCCCGTGCGACACTCTCGTCGCTGGCTCTGTTACCCCATGCCAGCCCCGGAAAAGTGTCGACAGCGTTGCAATGGCACCGGGCATTGTCAACGTCTTTAGCGCTGCATGATGACGAGCCACGGTTTGGCGACAGGAACTCAAGGCAAAGGGGCTTTCGGAGAAACGTCCCGCCTTCGGGAACACTGTATATCGGAAACCTCCCATTCTCTATCACCGAAGAAGAATTACGACAGTCTTTCGCAGAGTTCGGAGAGGTTGTGCGCGTATCTTTAGGTGTGTTTTTTGTGCTGCACTGAAGTGTTCACGAGGTGCTGATTAAGCATGCGATGTAGGTACCACGCCAGAGGGCGCGAGCCGTGGGTTTGGACACGTTCAATTTGCCAGTGTGGATGATGCCATCAAGGTCATGAAGGCGGATGAGGAGGACCCGATATATATCATGAACCGTGACATATATCTCGACCATGCGGCAGTCCAGGAGGATGCTTCGCGCGAACCTTACCATACGCTCTTCGTCCGTCCGTTTGGTGGAGCAGAAGATGACTTGCGTGTCATATTCAGCAACTTCGAACATTCCATTGCGGATGTGAGATTATGTGCGTACGCTTTGATTTATTGAACTGTCATGGTATCTGATTCTGGGCTGGGATCTGTAGTGAGGGATAGAATGACCGGCGAATCAAAGGGAAGCGGGTTTGTGGAGTTTAAGAATGCCGAGGTCGCCACAGAGGCGCTTGAGGCTATAAAAGATCAAAAGGACCCTTTGACGGGTAGGCCAGTAGTCATCAAATATGCAAAGCCTACTCGTCTCAATCCTGCCTCTGACATCAAGAGCAATTGGGATGGAAAAAAGCGGGGATTCAACCAGAGAGAGAAAGGTCCTCGTCACAAAAATTCATACGGTGGTGACTGGCAAGGTTCCCAGCGCACGGGGGATTATCGCGATTCATAGTGGAGTGGTGATCATCTAAACTTATAATGACTACATTGCGGTACCCGCTTCCTCTATGCTTGTTGTTCGCTCGTAATATCAGCTCGTTAATCACATCTCATGGCGTTATCCCTGACTGGGTCACTTCCGCTTCTCTATCGACTTTTGACTTCGACACCTTAAACCTTGTTGCTCTTTCAACTACACACGCGCATCACCTGTAAGTGTACTCTTCTCTGCATGGTCGACTAATCCTAACTCAACCAGCATACCACCAGCACCACAAAACGCATTGAACACTACGGGACCAGCGGTAAATATGTGCCAGGCTGTGGGCAATGCGATTTATATTGCGCTTCCAATCAGATAAACCATGTATGTTGTCGATGGTTACTAATGTCCGCCAACGCACGCCAACGACGAGAGCGAGGAACTATGAGCTTGGATATGTGATGTCTAGATCTGCAGTATCAATGTCATCAAGAACGGGATACTTAAACTTACAGATAGTCGAGATCGACCTCTGAGGGTAAAGCCAAGGCTGATACTGATAGTCAGGTTGCCAGGGGCTGACATCGATGTTGTACTAGGAAAACTATGCATGTTCAAGACTCTTCAACCGTTCCAAACTTCAGGGGAGATGTTGCCGTCGGCCAACTCTGAGTCTTCCGAACCATTCATAACTGGCAAGGACACCACGCTGAGGATCTGGAAGATACATATGATGACCGTCACGCCTTCTATGGTAGGCCTGTCGCTGATGCAGCGCCGTAGTGCTCTTGGTTGGTTCGATGATCATGCTGTCTCCCACCACGATAGCTGACTCGGAGTGCTGTCCACAGGGCTCGTTGCAGTACTTCGCTGCCCGGGAAAGCTTCGAGCGTCAACGGAAGTTTGGCTAAAGTAGATGTGGTGTTTCTCAACGACCTCTTGGCTCCAACAGCACAGCTGGCTCTCCATACCTGCCTTGATCAAACAACCAACAGCGCTCAGGCCAGTATCATCAGACCGTTTTTGCGACTTCTCTTTGAAAAACCAATACTCGCCTTTATTCTACCAGTCTACGGTGCATTGTATTTCCTTGTGTTTACATATAGATATAATATCTCTTTTGTTTCACTTGTGACCAGGTTTTGACGCTTCTACTCGCCATGGTTTGGAATCGGTTCATATATCGATTCAAGGCTTTGGGTACGAGGTGGCGTGGATGTAGTTTCGGTTACGATCATTTTTGGTTCATCTCAATTTTATGGTGATCTTGTGCCGTGTGATGACTATGCTATATCATTTGATCTAGGCATATGGTCAAGTTGAGGACTTCATGATATCCTTGGTCATCGCAACCCCTGGACTTCAGGGACCATGAAGTTTATTTGTGTGTCTATTCTATTGATTGCTGTCAAAGCCCTCATGATTGACTGCGTTGTAATACATAGGTCCAATCTTATCGGATGAAGTCACCTTGGTCCCTTTGATTCAACTTTTGCTGCACAGTACTGGCGGCGTGATCATAATGGTACCGCTCTTGAGGATGTTGCCTCTATATTCTGTATCATATTAAATCTAGGCCTTCAGGGACAAAACACCATAATTGAACTACCGATGGCCAAGGAAGAGACGAATGAGTCTGATAGCGGTTTGTGTGAACGCCCTTTCCGGATCAGCCCCTGGGGATTCACCTACGGGAAAAGCTGGAACACGGCTGTTACCGGTGTCGACATATCATCATCTGACCAACTAGATTTTTTGTGTCTCTGCTTTTACGCCAATTGTAGACTTCTTGTACATCTCTTGTTCGGTCTCGGTGGGTTTACTTTTATAACCCATCCGGTAGAAAGGGATACAGGAATGTTCTTCTCACAGATGTTCTACACCTTCAAGATCATTGCATGCATCATCGTGTGGTCGGGGTCGGAAATCTCACAAAATGCTAAATCTGCGCTTTTCAAATTGATACCGCGAAGTATCGACCGGGGTGAAATGACTCTAGAATGATAGGTGAGAACACTTCCTTGTCATTTGATTTATGTAATGACAAAGGTTCGAGTCAAGAAGCGGGTTGGCATCGGCAGTGTTATTCAGCGCTTGGGAATACGACTAGAAGAAAGTAGTAGAAGATAATGTCTTATTATTGTCAGTCAGCACCCGCCACTCTTGGGGAAACGGTACGTAATTGAAACTAGCCGTTGCGCTTCTCTCAGGAATACAGCGCATAAATCGAAGACGATTCGCCTAGCCGAATCAGGGGCTGAGAACTCACCCGCAAGATAAGTTGGGAGATGACTCTCGTAGCGACCCGACCCATCTTCGAATTCTCGAGAGCTCAGTAACTGCAAAATATAGAGAAGGAACTGTGTAGATACGAAAATTCTGTTGATATACAAGTATGGACACTAGTAGACTTCTGCCAGTGAACAATATAGCCTGAGCCTTGGCTTCGTATGAATCTGATTGGGGCTAGGGTTGCGCAATACTAATGTTGCACACAGGTAGCAACCTCATGCGAACATGTGGACCTTAAATTACACGACTACGACTACAACACTATGCCTCACTGCAGATTTCGGCCTTCGTCTCTCATCTTATTCATTTACGTCCGGATCTTCGTGGCGCTTTGCCCGTCCCGTACAATATGAAGAAATGAGAATACATAATTAGTTACTATTAGCAATACAAATAACACAGGGGAAGCCCGCAGGAGACTAGACCCACGGCTACCACCCAAGGACGTGAAGGAATACATCAAGATACAACTAGTTCGAAGCATACCACCAAAGGGTGGTGACACCGACAGGAAACGTGTACGTAGCCTACGATGATAATCAAGAAACTTTATACATGAATATATTAAAGGTTCACCCACCTGTATACCCCTGAACTCAATAGTGGCTTCCACAGGATTCCCAGTGGTAGACACACTGTCGTCCCTAATGAAGGATCAGTATATTTTCATGCAGTAGAAAGCCTAGAATTCCTACCAGTTCAGTACGACGAGGCTGTACCTGTTCAAGTCACTCAACAAAACCCTGCCTGTCTTGTAGGCGCCAACCACAAGAGCCCAGCCAAGCGAACCACTGACGCTCACGCCAATTCGCTGGCCCCATGGACCACTGGCATCGCAAGGAAGAATAGCTTTGGAGGCTTGAGCCATGGCATAAAATTCTTGGTTTACGCTCCAAGTCCCATTGTTGTTGATTTGGACTACACCGCGGCATCCACCACCACAGCTGTCAGTGCCCGGAAGTGATGGCTGGCCGCTTCCATCGAGCGCGAGGTTCCACATCAATCCAGAGGAGGAACCATATGAGATACTGCCGATGAAGCTTGAAAGAACCGCATAAGATTAGAAGATGACCAAGTTCAGGAACTGGCCACATACAGATTGTCCATATACCACTAGTAATGAGATTAGCTCATTTCAAGATAGATCGCAAATGAATACCTTAATATCGCTCCACCAATCACTGCCAAGGGTGCCCGAACACTCCGTGAAGTACACTTCCTAAACGACTCACTGAGCGAGGAATTGTCCAAAAATCCAAAATAAAATACCTTGTTTGGATACTGAGAGGTGAAAGAGGCCTGGTCGCTGACGGAACCCTGATAACAATGGAAAGACACTCCATCGAAGGCACTTCCGGCTTGTTGCATCTGCCAACGTCTCAGCATTGCACAAAAATCAGCCCAGGAAGATTGCGCACCAACTGGACTGGGTAGTTGGCAGCATCTATCCAATTGTGCTCATAACCAATGATCTTGACACCGGAGAAGCCATAGTTGTTCAACAACGTGCGCAGAGCCAGCCCAATCTGTGCCTCAGTTGCCACTGGCATGTTGCAAGTCGGGTATGTGGAGTCGCTGTTTTCCGGTTCATTCTGGTGGGACGATCATACCAGGGAATGAGTCGAGCATAATGAACGTACCTGGATACCTATTGCATAAATTGGAATCCCCTTGTCTGAGAATGCCTGCACGCTCTTCAAGAGGTAGTTTGCCACTGGAACTATCGTCAATCCACACATTCATGTAGGAGGTGTACTCAAATGGCTCACTTGTGTTAATATATTGGATATTTAGCGAGCCTCCCAGCATAGTCCCCCCGCTCTTCATCCAACCGGGCTAGGTGACATCATTGAGCAATCGACAGGTACCAGTTAGTCTGCGTACCGGCGACCAAGGCATAATGTGGAATCTGGCCATATGATTGATAGATAGAATGTCTTGAAGAACAGAGAAAACACCAGATGGTGCAGCATTGACGTTGAAGTGGTTCAGTGAAGTGTCTCCACTAGTATTGTCATAACTGTAGACTACGACCCTGTTCGTCAGTTCTTTCATCAACTGTAAAGCCAACAAACGCATACCATTTGCAGAAAAGTCTGTGGCCCCAAGTGGGACACGGATATAGGAGAACCCGGCTGAATTGGCAGCATCCGTAGCTGATGATGAAGGGGTGAGTACATCGCCGATCTGAAGGCAAGCAACGTACCATTAAATAAATAATCCATAAGTTGCCAGTAACTTTCAGGATTCTGTGCCTAATGAACACTATCATTGCACCACACACAACGAGCAGGACAGGACAGTCATGCCTTCAAGTTGTTCAACAACTCAGCAGAAGAATCGGCTGGGACGATGTCATTAACATACTCAGTCCAGAGACAACGACCGCAAAACTTACTCAATGATGCTCCGAAACCATACACAGTTTGGTATACTGAGGAATCGTTGATGGCGATGTGAGCGCTCCCAATAGTGCCAGAGGTAACGAAGTTAACGGGATCTGTAGGCTGGAAATAAGTGAATAGCATGTTCCTATCCCATGTGGTTTGCCACTGCACGCAGATGTGAGTTATCCATCATACAACAGCACAAGATCGCATCAGCTTACGACGTCCAAAATCTGCTGCGACGCAACTGCCTGCAGCAGCGCCAGGGACCCAAATATTTGGAGGGATCTCAGCATCATGACTGCACAAAAAGCAAATCGGCAGAGATTAAATAGATCAATTTTGAAAGACATTCCAACACCTATCTGAGGCTGCGGCATGTGATACTGCATGTGCATAAACGTAGCTTTCCATGCCAAGGGCATGCAGCAGCTAATCTTGGCCATCAATGTTGTTACTCCGAGAGAGATGCCACAGCCAGGGTCGTGAAGAACACACGCCCATCTATCTAGAAACAGAAAGGGTAAGCTAGAATACATAAAAAGCGATTGAGGAAGGAAAGAAACATGATTAGAAAAAATGAGTGCAGATAAGCCCGGCAGCAAGGCGCACGCTACTGCTAGTGGAAGAAATCAGCCAATCATGATGGAAGAGAAGTTGGCGAATGACAGACTTAGTTCACTAGCTATGATCCGCGGGGATGCGCCATCTTGCCATCCATGGCTTCAACATGGCATAGTATGAGACAAGCTGTCAGCCTGTGGGGCAGTCAGTGCTGTGGAACCATATGCAACGTGCACTTCATCTCCGCCGTTCCTCTCAATTCCTTAATCCACTACGCGCGAAATGAGACAAGGTTGAAACGGAGGTCATCATCCTGAGTGAACCCATGAGGCTTGAAGGTGGCACAGTTACGTATACAGCCTCGAATCGACACAACCACCGTTTCGACAAGACACGCACGGACAGATTCGTTTGTTGACATTAACCATCTCAGGATTGGCATGTGGTCAGGATCACAGTTGTAAGGTTGAGATGGGATGAAAAAACTCAGAAGTAGAAGGTTTTAATATGGTAGACTGTGTGCTTGACTGCGGCATGCCTCGTATGAATAGCCCAGAAATACTGACCAATGACCAGGCATGCACTAACGGCACCGAGCAAACATTACAGGTACATGTGCATGGTGATGCCAAGTACGTTAAAACAACCCTAACAAGTCCTCCTGAGGCTGCGCATTCTGAACCGGCTGGGAGGATAGCGCTAGCGACCCTCCGATTCCCTCAAAAGGCGAGGATAGTGATGTCGTCGGCGGTAGCGCGTATTCAGCGCACGTTGAACGATTCCTTTGGACGAGTCAGGAACAGTTTAACCACTCCAGTCGACGTTTGAAGTTGAACCTATTGTGGAAGATCAGGACCTGTGGCAAAAGCATAAGATAACACTCAAGTTAAATACCTGGTACGATTCCTCGGTGAAAGACAGCAGTTCATCATCAGGGAAACGTAATTCACTACAGAGTGCTACGAAGCACTCTGTAGCACAATCCAACCCGCTGATGATCCGCATTGTCGATTTTGTCGGTATACTCGCCAATGATCCAAATCAAGGACGTTTTCACTTCTGGCTCATCCAGCTCTTCCAAATCAGCGCAGAGTGTAGGGATTATACCTTCGTATGTAGAGGGATACTTTCCGAAGATATCTTAACAGGCAAATTATTACAAAGGCTATAAGAATAGTTATTGCTGCGCACCTTCATAACAACCACGGCTTCTTGGACCACATAGCTGACCCGGGTGTTAATGAGTTCTAATAGTACATTCACACAATGTTCCGCTGCGCTCTCAATTCAAATCGCTGTCCGCCTTTTATGCTCTTCCGGACAAAATCGATGTCGACTCCTGACGAGTATCTGATAAACATGATCAACGATGCAAACTACAGAAATTGGAATGGCTTACTCTTTCAGCTCGCTCAACAAAGCATACACGTTGCTATCAATGGCCAATCGTACCATGATATCAAGCTTCTTGACGTTGACGTACAACGGGTCATTATGTTTACAAAAAAATACCCTCATTTCGTTTGAAAGGAGGTCGGATCGCTTTTGGAGAAGGTTGATATTGATATTTCGCAGCGCAACCCATTGTACCTTGGGTGGCGACGATAGAAGGGTGACTAGTGGTGGTGCCATCTTGCGGGAATGAGATCGTCTCATCAAACATTGCGTTTGTGGATCATAATGACCTAGAGATATGAAAGTTAGTTCATAACAAGGGCCGGATGAGTGACACTGTACCTTCATTGCGGCAAGAACAGACACTACTATTTACGTGCTGGAATTGAGGTATGACGCGCTCGCAGGTGTGCTCACTCTCTTTGTCGTCTTGCGCGTCATACCGTGCTAGGGCATTCAAGATTGCGATTCGACCCCATTCTGAACACTCGTTGAGCCCAATGAGTAGTTTGTTTAGTATAGTGGAGGTGATGGAGAAGACAGCGGGGTCAGAAGTAGAGTCAGATGGTTTGGTTGGAGGTTGCTGAGATGTGGATATCCGTGAGCGCCGCAACTGCATTTGCCACGACCTAAACATAGATATGAGGCCTATTCGGTGAGATAGAAAGATGTGACATTACCATAGGGTTACTATCATATTGCGAAGCTGATCCAAGAAACCGTTCTCGATGACAAGCTCAGGCTTTAGTTTGCAATGCAAAGCGCAGCAGTCTTCCGAACGTACGGGTTGTCATCTCGCAAGGCACATTGAAGAGGGTTGATGTCTACAATATTCTCTGCACGCAGACACTCCATGGTTCAAATCGCCAGTTTGCGTACAAGAGGGTCAGAACTTAGCATCCTCGGAATCCTTGACGAAGGTATTCACGGCCAATATGATGAGTTCTGGCTGTGTTTTTACATAGTTCATAAGGTGTAGACATACGAGCTTCTTTTGTTCGAAGTCATCTGTCTGCATATTCTTGAGGACATCGGGGGAGCAGGCCACTGACATCTGGCAGTGATGTGTTAAGTGGGGTAGGCAGATCGAGCGAGAAAGTGCAACGCCTTTGCTGACGGTCATAGATGCTATGATGTGATCGCATCTTTTCGTTTATTACGGTACTTGCTATTGAGATCCACGGCCTTTCTGTGGTGTTCGTATACTATGGAGGCCCGGACACTCGTGCTCAATTTCTCACCTAGAATTTCTACTTATGGTAATCGGACCTCGAGCACCATACTTTTGTATTTGTTCATGTTGACTTGTGAAAACCTATTTGTTATGAGCTACATTACATCACAACCACATGGCACTTTTTCCTTGAGTGACATCATCACTCGAGGAAAAAGTGCCATGTTTTCTCAGTCATGTGACAGCGTCGGCACTTAGTTACTTTGTGACATTGTACCCCTAAGGAACCTGGCCTTATTATGCGCTGCAAGCAGAATGGATGGATGAGCTTCTGGAAAGTGCTGCACACTGGCTATTAAGTCACTGCTTTTGTTTTTCTAGCAAGGTTTCTGCTGACGCAGGTGGCAACTCTCGAGTTGACGAAGTGTTTGAGATCTCGTCAAGCAGTGAATACAATTTGTCCCAAGATAAAAAAGTCCTTACTACACATCATATCACAGCTTAATGCAATGCAGTTGCCAAACATAAGCTAAAACAAAAACATTGTGAGATCTAAACTCCTTGTGCTCCAAGCACCTCAAGTCCAAAGGCAGGCCATTTGCAGAACTCATTGCAAAGATGATGCCTCTCGAATTCACTGACCACCTTCTTGATGTTGCCCTCCCCAAATATATCTTTGCCTTCACTAACAGATGAATGCGTCATGATCTGTGGGTCTGTCAGTAGCGCTGTACTGCCTGATTGATCACAATATCAATGATGTTGAGAATATAAAATATCAGGTCATAGACTTGGTGCACATACCTTGATAATCAGATATAAATACCAGTCCACCCATCTTCACATACTGGACGTGTTGTGTGAATGCCAAAAACAGCGCAAAGTCATACCCATCCTGGTCTGGGTCAAGCAGTGGGTTGGGATCCATATTATGAATGAACTTGGTGAAATCTTCGCCTGTAATAACCTCCTCGAGGAGGAAAGCTGCATGTGTCGTCCCAGTCTTTAATCTGGTCTTGCTGCTGCCTTGAGAGTAACAGAGTGCAAGGCCTGCTTCAACAAACCGCATGCATGGAATATTGAATGGAGGAGGATCAGGTGTGCTTGCAATGGCATGGTCAATGAAATCGTAGACAAGACCCAAGAGAGCTTTTGCCCAGTACAGGACGTTCGCTTCTCTGAACAACTTAGGCAGCTCGTCAGCTGGTGCAAAGCGCCCAATTTTGTAATCCATGCTAGAGGCAGGCTTGCCTTGGGGGTAGACTCTGTGGAATGGACATTTCACAATGACTTTGTGACTTGCCCGTGATCCCAAACCTGAGCTAGGAGGTACTGTTAGCATCAACCATCCTTGCTGTGCTGTTTTGAAACTGCCTATTCTGATACAGCCTTCAATGGATGAATCAATCATTATATGGCTGACTGATGAATCGGCATTATCCACCAAAAATGAATGGTAGCGTGTAGACTTCAAGGGCTCACTGAGGGGTCAGGTAGGGATCAAGTAAAAATGAATATTTTCATTCTGAAACTGGGAGACTGGCACTGAGCAGTGAGTATGTTGAATAAAACAAATGGACTATAACATACTTTGTTTGACATGCAAGTCAGCGCCCCCACCAATCATAAGGGCCACCTTCAGGTTATCGCGATCAGGAGACAATGCAGGCACAGGATGTACCCATAATTTGTGAGGGGGTGAAATTGTACTAGAACTAGTTGCATGTTCATGTGTTTATTTAATACTGATCTGAACTGGGTTTGACAGTGCTGCACTGCTGGATGTGTCGTTTGACTCGTGTAACTGGACTGGGTTAAATGATGGTGCAGCACTGCTGGCGGACACAGTGCTGGCTGCAGTGTCATGTGCTGAGTGAAATAAAGCACTGCTGGAGGTATCATTTGACTCATGCAGCTGGACTGGGTTAAACAATGGTGCTGCGCTGCTGGTGGACACAGCGCTGGCTGCAGTGTTGTGTGCTGAGTGAAACAAAGGGGGTTGGACTGCACCACCAGTCAACAGTGCATCATCCACTGAGTATGAGTATGAGGTATCCTTGTTGATAGCACCGATGGCATTAGAGTGCCAACTTGAATGCTGCTCAATAGCCTATATAATAATTAAGTTAAGTGCAAGTGTACAATACGTGAGCATACTGTGTCATTATCTTCTTGCCAATCTTCAAAGTCTCTCCATTGACGCTCTGGAACAACTACCAGGAGGGTAAATTGCTTTGTCTTGAATGTAGGGCCCTTGATGGAACCTTTGGGACCTTTGCAGCCTGGTTGCAGACACTGTGAGTAGAAGTATGGAATCAATGGCTGGTGCATTGACAGGTCCACCCATTCTGAGTCTCGTATGATGGATTCTTCATCATGCCAAGAAAATACACCACCAAAGGCATGTAGCTTAGGGAGCACTGTCTCCAAAGCAAGCTTGATAAGACCTGGAGCATCGATGCAGGCATCAATATCTTTCTTGCCTTCACAAATAGTCTAGATAAAAGTACAATTAGTGCACATTTGAGAGAGTATGCTAGGAAACATCATACTCCAATTGGTATACCTCTTGATTTCTTGTGCCCTCCAGCTTCATGAACAGCTGAAATCTCAAGCGAGATTGTTTCAGCCGCTAGTGCAGCACCAGGGCCAGCATAGGCTGCTTTAGCCCATCTGAGACGTTCTCCTGCATATAATCCATGGTGTGATGAATATCCAACAGTGCCAGTGAGCCTTGATGGTATTGGTGGGGATGTTGGCCCCTGCCAAGATGTAGGGATGACTACATCAGGGCCAGTGATTGCATGGCGGCGAGGGATAGGTGGTGGACCCATGGCAGCATTAGTCCAGTCAGGAACTGCAATGACAGGAGGAGGGTTAAGGCTCGCTATCATGGTATTGTTAGCTCATGTCCTACCATACAGAGATTAATCTTACACATCCTTTGCCCTGTGTTCACTGACTGTCAGATCATTTGAGGATTTGGCCAGCGATCACTAGCTGCAGTAGATGGCGCACTAGATGGTGGATACCATGGTGCTGCTAATACTAGTTAGACTAAGTTATCATGATTAATTATTGACTCACCTGTGGGTCTCTTTGTTGATATCACAGACCTTGTCTGGTAATGTGCATAGCAGGCTGCGCATACATAACGCCCTGCCTTGCCAGGTTCAATTGTATGCACATAGTAACAAGGTTGACCTTTGCTGATCTCAGCACAACAAGAGGGCTGCTCACAGATACAATCTTCAGCAGCAAAAACATCTTCAGTAAACTGACAGACAACATTGTTAGGGTTGGCCATGAGAGGGACCGTGAATAGCAGTAGTGCAGAGCTACGGCATGGCTTAAATATAACAAAAAATGACAAGTTAATAAAATTCAATTGCTCAGTATGTCGAGAGAGCATACTAATCCTGGAGACTGGGAATATGGACCACCAGTGAAGTTGAACTTGGGAATATTGACCACCGGTGAAGTTGAACTCGCATTGAAGCTGTTTGAAGAATGTCTATTGTGCACATGTGCACAGGGGCTTGTGAGGAGCCAGCCAAGCTCCAAAAATCAAGACTCATGAACAACATGAAAGGGAAAACAACTGTCCAACAGAAACATATAGTACTTCATGTGGTGCACAAAGGCAACAAAGGCACATGGCTCATGAGCTTTGCAGTATGAGCGACAGGAGTTTCAGAGTTTCACAAGTGGACTTGAAGAAGCTTGAGTGCAGTAAGGAATTACCAGAGCAGGAGATCAAGCTTGTAAGGAATTACTAGAGTGGGGAAATCAAGTATTGAGGGTAATAGATCGGAGAAGGACTCAGTGAAGATATTAGGGCGGAGAAAGACTCAATGGGAATAGTATTGGTCCGACTTGGATGTACATACTAGAACTGACTGGGAGTTGGTCGGTCTGACTTGGACATACTAGTAAGAGAGCCAGCCTCATCTATCCTATCTGATGTGTATCTGACTGGTCGGTCCGACTTGGACATACTAGTAAGAGAGCCAGCCTCATCTATCCTATTTGACGTGTATCTGACTGGGAGTTGGTCAGTCTGACTTGGACATACTAGTAAGAGAACCAGCCTCATCTATCCAATGTGTATCTGACTCAGAGTTGGTCGACTCAGCTTAAATATTCTCATCCTGCCCTCATCGCTAGCATCTTCCCATCTCTAGTGCCTCCCATGCCCAACCAATGGAAGCTGACACGTATGTCCTACTATTGTACTAGACTAATGCTACTAACTTATATCCAATCAGCATCTTTGGATATAATCCAACCACACATCCTTCGTCTTTGGAAGGCATGTCAGACAGATAAGGAGATCATTGCAGAACTGCAGAAACACTTTGATACATCATGTTATGGTCTTGGGTTAGTGTTATCTTCCTTTGTCCCTTGAATATATTCATATTCTGACACTGCTTAGACTCACCAAATTTCTCAAAATTCGTGAGGCCATGGGTCTTTGATGAACATGCCAGCAACACCACACTGTTGAGACCATCCATGAGGCTATGATTGATCTGCGTCTGACTTATCCAAATGCTGGAGCATGTGAAATGGTAAGCTTATTGTTTCATGAACGAAGCATGAGTGTGGCCAGGTAGTATTTTCATTAATCTTGTGTGTTAGTCACTAACTGTTGTGTCTCTTTGTATTACAGGAATGTGGTGACATCTTACTTTGATATATACAAGCCAGAGCTTGTCATCCAGCGCAAGGCCAATTGCCTTCGAAGGAGGCGATTTTGGGCTGCTGGAGTTAATGATATTTTCACAGTCAATCAACATGATAAGTGGCTTAGGTATGGTCTTGGCCTCCATACTGGCATTGAGCCATTCTCCGGTAGGATTATGTGGATGAGGGTATGGCATTCAAACCGGAACCCACAGCTGATCCTTAGCTATTATCTCGACACACTTGATATGCTTGGATGTATGTATTCTTTTATGCTTTGGTTCTTCACTGACATGTATTAGATATGCCCATGGTGACTCAGAGTGACCCTGGGTCAGAAAATTTTGGCATTGCCAATGCACATACCATGCTCCGCCAATGGCATGATCCTGCGCTACAGGGTACATTGCAGCATCACTGGATGCGAAATAAGAAAAATGTCACACCTGAAATAATGTGGTCACAATTGCAACACTGTTTCATGCCAGGTTTCAAGTCACTTCTGGAGCATGGAGTCGTGTCAGGTTGGTATGATAGCAACAATACTCTTCACATGTGTTACAATCATTGTACGCCCCTATTCATTTTCTTCATGCTTATGTCACCATTACCTTATCGGTTGTACTCTTACACAGTCAGATGACCTTGACCCTTTCTTCCACGATCACTTGATCATACGTTGGTATTTGGTTCTGTCTCATTCCATAGATCACTGTGGAACGTGAGGCATTAGATCATGTACGCAATCTCTATATCAACCCTTCTCATGTTGTATTCGACCTTGTTCCACAAATATTTGGGGCAATCATACAGCGCTGCTATGAGGAACTTGGGCGTCCATTAGTCACAAGGGAGTATGCTGTTACAATGGTTGTACGACCCTCTATTTTCTCTTCTTGTCCCTACTCGTCTTTCTTGCTTACATCATTCTTCCCTTGTATATCACTTTCGCCCACGGTCACTTGACCGTACGTTCATACATAACTCTTCTCTTGTATATCCTTTCGCCCACGGTCACTTGACCGTACGTTCATACATGACTCACTCTGACTCGTTCCGACTCCGTTTCCAAATACGTTCAACACGTTGTATTTCACTACCTTCCATATTCGGATACGTAGTCGTTACTTACCTACTCGAGCCTGCCCTAAAGGTACCTTCTACTTACGTATATAAGCTCGAGTAGATACATTGTATTTCCCCATTCTAATCTTACTGGGTTTTACCTGGATTCCTCCTTTGCTAAGGACCTCCAATCCTTAGTCGTCTAAGATCGTATCTAAGACTAGCACACCTAGCTCTTAGTCTAAAGCGAAGCTTACTTGCCTCGACTCAGCTAGTTCTGTGTAACCCTACTCGGACCTACCTTTGTCATTGTACGAACGTATTCGACTCAGCCAGTCTAGTCCTCTCAGACGCTCGACTGTCTTCGTCGCTTACCTTGAACCCACGACTCTTGATACTGCTTATTTGCAGCAGTCGTGTTCAGAACCATCCCAGTTCGTAACAAAAGATTAGAATCTTTCCGATACCGTCAACTACCTAGTCTTTGGCCCCCACCCACCGACTCGATCACTCCGATCAGAAAGTCCTAGTGGACAGTCAGACAGCGCGCTTAGGCAAGAAGGATTACACTCCTGTTCGACATTACTATCTGCCCAGAATGTCGTCGAAAGAACACGAATTCAAGATTGGTTTGCCCACCATCTTTGACGGAGAAAGAACGATTTCGAAATCATTCCTATTATCGTGCCATGCTTACATGGATATCAATGAGAAGCTATATACCACCGATCAGCAGAAGATCATTTTTATCTGCTCTTTCATGGAGAAAGGAAACGCCCACTTATGGAAGGAACATTTCCTCGAAGTAGCCCATTCAAAGAAACCCCACGAATATGGCAAACTCGACGACTTCCTTAAAAGCTTTAACAAGGCGTTCGAACCCCTTGACCCAGCCAGATCGGCAATCACGAAGCTTAGAGACCTGAAGCAAGGCAATAAAGATCTGCAGACTTACGCAGCCGACTTCACCCTTCTTATGACCCAAGCGGGAATCACCGACGAGTTAACCAAGATCCAATTCTTCCAGGACGGTCTCAACATGGGAATCCTCACCCATCTGTTCAACACCGGAGACGTCATGGACACCCTCGATGAAGTTATCTCCACTTGCGTTAACATCGACAACTCCTATCATCGTCTCCAGTCGATCCGTAATCGTCACCAACCCCAGAAGAAGTCTCAGAAGTACGGAAACTCCAGATACTCTTCCTCTCGCGATCCGAACGCGATGGAAGTTGATCACCTTACTCACGCCGAGAAGGTCGATCTGATGAAGAAGGGCAAATGCTTCAATTGCA
The DNA here is from genome assembly GCA_016695475.1 of Suillus decipiens. Classification (NCBI taxonomy): domain Eukaryota; kingdom Fungi; phylum Basidiomycota; class Agaricomycetes; order Boletales; family Suillaceae; genus Suillus; species Suillus decipiens. The sequence continues at coordinate 75,058 of MU172918.1, read as the reverse complement.
GGCAGTCCGGGCACTGTGCGAATAGTTGCCCGAAGAAGAAGGAGCGCTCCACTCCTGTACGCCAGACCGAAACCGAAGCTTCAGGGTCTGGGTCGAAGATCGAAGAAGTTGAAAGCGATGACAAAGAAACTGTAAGGTGGTTGGCCCAGGATTTTTAATTTGGAGAAATAAATCGACGTATGTTTCTCCATCTGTACTTCTACGACTTGTACGAGCTGTAGGTGAACGAAAGGAACTTCGTGTTCCCATTACCCTTATCTCGAGTACTCGTCCGAAATCCGTCGAAACCACTGCAGTCATCGATTCCGGAGCAGCCGGAACCTTCATCTCCGAGGAATTTGTGAAACTTCACAATATCTCACGAAGACAGCTTAGTAAACCATTCAAGGTTACTACCGCCGATGGCTCCTATGTAAAAGGAGGCCCGATCACGCACTACTGTCTACTTGTTGTCAAGATAGACGATCGAACCATGTATGGGAAGTTTAATATCACCCGTCTTGGACGAAGGGACCAGATTCTTCTTGGTATCCCTTGGCTGCGCACCATGAATCCGGTCATTGACTGGGCCGCAGAAACAGTGACGCTATCGCGCACTAAGAAGTCGGATCTCATCGAAATAGAGATCGACACAGATAGAAAGAAGGCGAAGTTACCGCTCCTCTTTAACCATTCAATCCCTGCCTCGAAATGGAAGAATTCGAAACTTCCACGCTCCACAACGTCATCTATTACAACCTCCACCGTCACCCCATCCTCTTCACCCACTCCAATCCCCGCAAATCCTCCTGTTCCTGCTGAACCCCCTGTATCATCTGCTCCAACCATGAAACCCCCATCTCCTATGATTACACGGCCAACTCTTCCTAAAGAAACTCTTCCTCGATGACCTGTTTCCCCTATTCCTAAACCTGAGAAGAGACGAAGCGAGAGAGAGCCGTCCCCCCGACCTGCACCGGTGCCAACTGAGCAATGGTCACCGGAGGAACAGAGAGAGCATGTCAGAAAAGCAGAAGACCTACCAATCGGGACGCAAAGTGAGAAGAAGGTGCGCCTAGACTTCAAAGAAGGACGGGCAATGGAAGAAGAATTCCTCGAGGGAAAACCATTCCTTACTTCGGACGATCCAGCCCCTATTCGAGAAGAACCTCCGGCGCTCGTTCCATCCCCTGACGACGACGAACCCTTCTTCGACACTATGCAGGATGTCTGGACAGAACCAGAAGTCTGGAATGTTGCCACTTACGAGCTTAACGAGGGAGAATTCCTGGTGGAATATGATGTCGAGGGGCTGCAAATGAGAATAGTCGAAGAAGTATCTATGGATACGCCTCTTACTCGCGATGGCACTTCTCGATTGGAGCAGCTCCCAAATTACTCCCAGGTGTCGCTTGCTCCGCCGTCCTTCGAAGAAACGACAAAATTCAGCAACAAAGCTCAGGAGTTCGCCACCAACGAGAAAGAGAAGAGGAAGAAGAGTTTTGAAGAACTGGTTCCCTCCTACCTCCATGATTTCTGGGATATCTTTACCAAAGAAGGACTTAACACACTCCCTCCCAAACGACCTGGTATCGACCATCGAATTGAGACCAAACCAGGGTTTGTTCCTCGGACATCCAAAATCTATCCCTTATCCGGAAAAGAGAGAGAGGCCGTTAAAGCATTCATTGACGAAAACGTTGCCAAAGGATTCATCTCCGAATCCAAGTCACCCCAGGCAAGCGGGTTCTTCTTTGTGGGAAAGAAGAGCGGAGAACTGCGTCCATGCCAAGATTATCGCTACATTAATGACTGGATGATCAAGAACGCCTATCCACTTCCCTTACCTGTTTCCCTTATCGCCCGACTTCATGATGCACGTTTCTTTATGAAAATGGATATTCGTTCCGGGTACAATAATATCCGCATCCACCCTGACGACCGCTGGAAAGCCGCCTTCACTACCGAATTCGGCTTATACGAACCGAACGTAATGTTCTTCGGCCTTTGCAACTCCCCTGCAACGTTCCAAGCCTATATGAACCGAATGTTCCAGCAAGAAATCAACGAGGGATGGATGGTGATCTACATGGATGATATCCTGATCTTCTCCAAAACTCTAGAAGAACACCAGAAACGCACCCGTCGGATACTCGAACGTATACGGAAAGAACGACTCTTCTTAAAACCAGAAAAATGCACCTTCGACGCCGAAGAAGTGGAGTACCTTGGAATGATTATCCGTCCCGGAGAAGTTGCCATGGATTCTGCCAAGACTAAAGGTATCGCGGAATGGCCGGTCCCACGAACCGTAAAAGACGTCAGATCCTTCCTTGGGTTCTGCAACTTTTATCGAATGTTCATCTCTCACTACTCTGACATCGCCCGACCACTTATCGAATTGATGAAGAAGAACTCTAATTTCAATTGGACGGCTGACTGCCAGGATACCTTCGATATGCTAAAAGAGAAATTTACCCAGCAACTGGTACTATGAAACCCGGATCCACTTCGGCAATTTGCGGTTGCCACCGATGCCTCCCTTGTTGCGACAGGGGCGGTTTTATTACAAACTGACGAGAATGGGGTTTACCACCCCTGTGCCTACCTTTCACAGTCTCTGAACCCCGCCGAACGAAACTATCAGATTTTCAATCAGGAACTACTAGCCGTGATCCGTGCCCTTACCGAATGGCATCATTACCTCGAGGGAAACTCGCACCCTGTCATTATCTTCACCGACCACAAGAATCTCCTCTACTTCCGTACAGCGCAGAAGCTGACCAGACGACAAGCCCGTTGGCAGCTTATTCTTTCCACTTTTGATATCGAGCTTCATCACATCGCTGGCACCAAACTGGCAGCTCCCGATGCCCTCTCACGTCGCCCTGATCATGATTCTGCCAGTCATGATAATGAAGATACTATACTTCTTCCTGATTCCCTTTTTGTCCGACTCATCGATTCAGATCTACTTGATGTATTGGGTTCTTCTGACCCTCTCGATGATCCACTTTTCAAAACAGCATCAGACGCCCTAGACGGCGTGTGCCTTCCCCCCATGAAGTCCACCTTGTCTGACTGGCGTATTAACAACGGTATCTTGTACTTTCGTAACCGGGCTTACATTCCCCCTGCCCACCGAGCCGCCCTCCTTGCCCGCCATCATGATCACCCTTCCGCTGGCCACCCCGGACGTTTTAAAACTGAAGAACTTGTCAAGCATGAAGCTTGGTGGCCCTCTATGGGGGTCTATATTCGCAAATACGTTGAGGGTTGCGCCCTTTGTCAGCAAATGAAAACCGATACACATCCCGTTCACCCTCCACTAACTCCGATCCCTTCCTCCGCCACGCGACCCTTTTCCCAAGTGTCTGTCGACCTCGTTACCGACCTGCCCCTTAGCAACGGTTTTGACAGCGTCATGGTCGTGGTAGACCATGGGCTTACGAAGGGGGTAATTCTCACTCCCTGTCTGAAAACCATCACTTCCAATGGAGTCGCAAAGCTATTCTTGAAACACGTCTATCGACGTTTTGGCCTTCACAACAAAATCATATCGGACCGCGGTCCGCAATTCCTATCCCGATTTTCCAAAGAACTTGCCCGGCTTCTTGATTATCAGATCGCCCCATCTACTGCGTACCATCCTCAGACAGATGGCCAAACCGAAAGACTCAACCAAGAGCTCGAAATGTATCTCCGCATCTACTGTCGAAACAACCCCGATGAATGGGTAGAACACCTTCCTATCGCAGAATTCGTCCATAATCATCGAAAGCATGACGCCAGAAACGCCTCCCCCTTCTTCCTGATGATGGGATATGAACCACGTGCCATCCCTCATCTTATCCCCGATTCACCAGTACCATCCGCAGAAGAACGAGTACGCTCGCTGCAGAAAATCAGGGAAGAAGCGATCGCATGTCACAATTTGGCAATGCAACGAATGGCCGAAAGATCTCACGGAAAGAAGTACACCCTGTGGAAGATCGGTGATAAGGTCTGGTTATCTGCAGAAAACCTCTGACTCAAACTCCCATCTCAGAAGCTCGCACCGAAATGATATGGACCTTTCCCCGTCGAAGAAGTGTTATCACCCATCACATTCAAACTCCGTTTACCGAAACAATGGAAGATTCACCCCGTGTTCCACGCCTCAGTCTTATCCACCTATAGCGAAACTGACGTACACGGCCCGAATTTCCTAGAACCGCCACCCGACATTATCGAAGAAGAAGAAGAGTATGAAGTTGACGCAATCCTTTCCCATAAAGGGGTCGGCAAACACCGACGATATCTTGTATTTTGGAAGGGATACTCATCAGCCGATAATGAATGGATCCCAGAAGACAATCTCCGCAACTCCGCTCGAATTTTGAAAGCATATAAGACGAACCATGCCCTTTGATGCTCTTTAACCCGATCCTCTACAATCAACCACTCGTCTGACATGTCTTTCACTCCCGCTGTTGTCTCTGACTCTGAGATCACCCTCGTTAATCGTCCATCATTCGTCACACCACTTTCCCGTCAATATGCCGTCGCTGACCTCAACGACCTCGAAGATCCCAAAGACCCCTCCCAAGAAAATTACCCAAATGTCGTCGCCGACATCGAAAACACTTCCCTCATCATCTCCGCCCTCCTTTGTCAAGGGCATGCCATCGAGATCGACAATAAACTCCAACGCCACCATAACCACGTTCCCCAACTCGTCGTCAACCTCATCCGAACTGCCTCTCTATTGGGTAGACTTGCCACAGAGATCCCCGACAAACATATTCGGCAACGTCTTTACCACATTGAAAGATGCATTCAGCATTATGGTGTGCTTCTGCTTCCTGATACTTTCAAGAGCGATGTTGAAGAAGTTATCCATATCATGGCCGAACGACGAGCGGGTGTCGCTCGTCCTCCATCACTGCACACTTCTACAAGAACGCATATGTCACTCACCTCGTCCTATTCAACATCTATTCCCCATGTTGATGCTCTTAGGGGCTTACTATCTAGTATCGAGGAAGCCTCGACGTTCATCGTAAAAGACCTTCATCTCCGAGTGGCGGGGCATTCCTCTGCACAGAAAACTCTGGAACATATAGCTACCACCGCCCTTCCTTCATACGGAGAAAAGACACACCCTGATTGGGTTGGCGATGCTACCCTTGCAGCGCAACTTACATTGCTAAAGATCCACCCCCCTCTCGTCATCCCCTCTGAAGAGGAACTCGCTGCTACCACACACGTCTTAGAAGAAACCAACTTTGTATGCACAGAGGAACACCCGGAGGAGCTTTATACTGCGTTTGCCCGCACTCATGAAGAGATCATTGCGGCAAGAGAAGTACCAGACACGTTCGACCTTCGTGATAAGCTTCCTACTGCCACTCTCGTCGATCCATCCGCCTCCGGGCAAATCCCTGTTGATGCACTCGGACAAACTTCCTCTTCTTCACCAGACAAACTCCTCGCTGCTGCTGAGACAGCCGTATCATCCACCTCCGCTCCCTTTCAAGGGTCGTTACCAGACGACCGACCATCTAGAAACAGAAAGTGTCGTTGCGGCTTGGCATATAGCAAGAGAAACTTGCGATCTGCTAGCCCTAAACCACTTCCTGTCCCGTCCCCCCTTCGTCAATCTCACTCTAACCGCAACGAGAACATGAAGTGCCGTATCTGCCACGAATATGGTCATCGTCAGATCATGTGCCCTCAGTACAAGTGCTGCATCTGTGAACAATCCGAACCCAGTCATCTCACTTTATACTGCCCTCGGTTTCATGGAACACCACCATTCACTCTTACGTACAAGGATGATGGGTTCTACGAAGCGCTTTGTATCTGGGAGACGTACCTTGACTCAGTCCACTCCTCTATCCCCTGAACCGAGCAGGAGTGGCGCGAAGAACTTAGATGACGAGGTGCGGAAGAAGCTGCGTATATGATGAGGCGCACTGGAGGAGACGAGGAGGACGACTTCGAATACTCCGACGACCCCATCTACTACCATAACCAAAGTGACTAAGTCGGTGACTTTGTCCGTAAAACGGGGGTAATGTTACAATGGTTGTACGCCCCTCTATTTTCTCTTCTTGTCCCTACTCGTCTTTCTTGCTTACATCATTCTTCCCTTGTATATCACTTTCGCCCATGGTCACTTGACCGTACGTTCATACGTAACTCTTCCCTTGTATATCACTTTCGCCCACAGTCACTTGACCGTATATTCATACGTGACTCACTCTGACTCGTTCCGACTCCGTTTCCAAATACGTTCAACACGTTGTATTTCACTACCTTCCATATTTGGATACGTAGTCGTTACTTACCTACTCGAGCCTGCCCTAAAGGTACCTTCTACTTACGTATATAAGCTCGAGTAGATACATTGTATTTCCCCATTCTAATCTTACTGGGTTTTACCTGGATTCCTCCTTCGCTAAGGACCTCCAATCCTTAGTCATCTAAGATCGTATCTAAGACTAGCACACCTAGCTCTTAGTCTAAAGCGAAGCTTACTTGCCTCGACTCAGCTAGTTC
>MU172918.1:41045-68526 GCA_016695475.1 Suillus decipiens | reverse complement strand
GGATACGTAGTCGTTACTTACCTACTCGAGCCTGCCCTAAAGGTACCTTCTACTTACGTATATAAGCTCGAGTAGATACATTGTATTTCCCCATTCTAATCTTACTGGGTTTTACCTGGATTCCTCCTTCGCTAAGGACCTCCAATCCTTAGTCATCTAAGATCGTATCTAAGACTAGCACACCTAGCTCTTAGTCTAAAGCGAAGCTTACTTGCCTCGACTCAGCTAGTTCTGTGTAACCCTACTCGGACCTACCTTTGTCATTGTATGAACGTATTCGACTCAGCCAGTCTAGTCCTCTCAGACGCTCGACTGTCTTCATCGCTTACCTTGAACCCACGACTCTTGATACTGCTTATTTGCGGCAGTCGTGTTCAGAACCATCCCAGTTCGTAACATATGCTTGGGACATGTATCTATGCTTACTCGACATGTTGCAGGTCAATGAGGAGATATCATCTGTGATTGAAGATGTTGAAGAAGATGTTGAAGAAGATCTTCCACTTTTGGAGAATCAGCAAGACTTGCCTTATTGAGAGGAAGGCAATGGTACCTACTATATGGGCAGGGTAGGAGGTGGACTCAGACTTGGTATGTTATTCACTCATAGCCATGTTGAATGCAGGGGAGCTGACATCTATCCAGGTGACAAGCATTTGCATCAGCTAGATAATCTGGCATATGATGACGAACCTGAAACTACAGCAAACATCGATGAAAGCATTGTTGGGCTGGATCATGATGGTTTGGTTATATGGGAGTTCTCTGATGAGTCTGACAGCAATGCAGATGTGGTAGATGAATGGTGACTTGTTTCTTGTGTTTGATTGCCTCAGCAGTCAATCGATAGCCCAGACACTCGTGCTCTACATAGTAAGCTTAGTGTAGCAGTACGGACAGCAGATTTTTGTTATACATTTGTTCAACATATGTAGTACATAATATTTATTTATTATCCACATTAGCGGTATCCATGGTCCTGCAGAAGCAACACCTATATATGGTAGTTCTAGGTGAGAAATTGAGCACGAGTGTCCAGGCTTCCATAGTATACTCATTGGCAGATAATCCCATTACATAAGCGGACTTGTCTAATTTTACCTTTACATCAAACACATGAGAACCTTTCAAACAAAGTTTCGAAATGAACTTGAATGCAAACGACTGGTTGCCAAATGGGCCAACACATGATGTTATATGTTACTTGTCTCCACCAGCCCTCTGATAGCGAGAACAGTGCAAAAAATGCAAAGCACACCATCACGATCCAGTTTCACACCTGTCATTGCAGGATCCATTGGCCATCAAGTAAGTGGCATGCCAGACTGAGTTGATTGTCATCCTTACGGATCCAGGGACTCAGTCAAGGCCAAGCCTCATGGGAAACCTGTCGTGTCCATCGAGGTCGACCTTGTTAGAAATATGTAAATGTTAGCCAATCAGTATATATTTGATGTCTGACTATATTATGTCAAGGTCAAACACCCTAGAGCAGATCCTCAGTGTCCTTAAGACATCTACTATTGCAGAAGAACCCAGTAATGACGACAGATCAAAATTTTGGGTGACTTACAAAAAAGTTTCGGATGAGTATGACACTGATTTCCTCAAACGTGAGCATGGCAATGTAAACATTATCCTGACGTTTGTGCGTGCATGTCTATGTTTATCAATGCAAGTCTAACTGGTGAATCAGGCTGGTCTACTTACAGCCGGCATCTCTACATTCATTGGTGGAATGCAACCTGACTCAGGAGATACCACCAATGCCCTCTTGGTACAACTAATTCAAGTCACTGTTAATGGGCCAAGTGCCATACATGACATCAACAATCTATCTGCAACTGCGCCCTACTCTTCCTCAATTGTTTGGGCACAGACCCTTGCCTATATTGCCCTAGTGCTTAGCATCTTAGCTGTGTTTGGAGCAGTTGTGGGAAAGCAATGTCTTAATTCATTCGAGGCAACTCGGAAACAAGGACGATCTCTAGAAGAGTGCGGTACACAGAGGCAGATGAAATGGGATGACCTACAGCATCCACATCTGCCCACTTGTTTGCAGGTATTCCTTGGGTTCCTCCAGGTTGCACTGCTGCTCTTCAGCATCTCGCTATCCCTAAATACATGGACCGACCACCTCTCGACATTCATTGTCACAATCAGCACTGCAGGCTCTGTCATTCTTTTCTATGCAGGTGCTATCTTCTTGGCAGCATTGTGGCTGGATAGTCCTCTCCAGATATTAGGGATGGGGCTAGGTCGAGTGATTTGTGACCCAATTTATTGTGCAAACACGTCTACTTTGATTCCGACCCCTCACCAATCGCACCTTTATTATAACATATTGTCCCCCCTACACTGGATGCTAGAGACAACGATGAGCCAGGAAGCTACAGAGGCTGCAGCTGCAATCATGCATCTCGCCCAATACCCATCAAATCTTGATGTTTCAATGATCTTCCGAGTTTTACATGATAGCTTTGAGGTGTACAACAGCCTCAGCGAAGAAACATATGTCAAGTTTGGCAAGGCCATTGCCAATCTTTGCATCCAGCCAGTGAAAATCCACACAACCCTTGTAGACAAACCTTTTTGGCATGACAAATTTCAACCAACCCGAAGTCGTTTCATTCGTGAAGCATTCACAGCTGGCCGTGATGCCTACTACAATCTTATTAAGATAGCAGAACATGAAAATGACGTGTAGAAGCCTCATCAGGCCAGTATACGCACCGCCCTGAGGACAGTGGTTGTCCATGGACTGGACCATCACCTTTCACTTCTGGACAATGACAAATTGATTTGGAATAGTAATCTGTGTTGGTCTCATCCTGACAGATGTGAGCCCAGCCATGATGAATTTGACTGGCTCATTGATTACCTGGCAGACGAAGGAAGGCGCTACAAAGTTGATGAAATCAGGGCCAATGAAATCAAAGCTGATGAAATTGGTGATGCTTTGCTTGCGCTGAGCACGATGGGTGGACTAGGAAGCCCTGCCAAGCAATCTTCATATATCAAGTCAACTATAGCTTGTATGACCTCTGTTGACAAGTTTCAGCCTCCCCCAGTCCAGTGCTTCATGCATTGGGCTCTCCTGCCCCCAGGTGTCAAGCTAGTCTGGCGCATCTCATTTTGTCCCTGAGTCTGGCATGCCGTGCTTAGGACTGTTTATAAGGTTCGAGGTGAACTGGCTTCTATCACCAGCTCCTCGATACCAGGAAATGTCAACCCAGATCTCCTGGATGATCTTTCAGGCGCTATTTTCAATATCATGGTTCTAGATGGTGGACTCAATGCCTCTCGAGATCTCACATACATTCACATCATCTTTGCCATGACAAAGAACCATGAGTGGTGTCAATGTCTCTCCCATCACAACCATCTTCAGTTGTGTATCAATATAGTCACAGCTGACAGGATTCAAATGTATGAACGGGATGTTGGATTCTACCTTACTGTGATCATCGGGCGCCTCTACTCTATATGCAGGGATTCTCCCTTTGACTCGCATTCCACCCAGGGTCACCCATGGTGGACCCTCATCAGAAACACATGGATGCATGCACACCGTTCTGTAAGGGATATTGACTACATTAATGGGATACCAGCCCTCATAGCAGTGATCAGATCTATGATTTTTTCGGGGAAGCGGCCAACAGACATTACTACGAAGGTGCAGGTAGCCCTGGATGATTTGATGCACAGACGAGCAACCTTTATGCAGAAAGGTATATCTCAGGCTGCAGTTGAAGCTGCAATATCTTCTGTACAGGGCTTACTAGGTAGTATGGTCTAGTATACTAAAACTTCCAAAATGGACACTGACCTGGGAGCTTTGGAGTTGTGAAGGGTGTTTGTGGTTGAGTACTTTTACACATGTATTATGCAGGTCACAGTTATTTCTATGCCTAGTTACCTGTCCATGATATGGACTACAGGTTTTGTTGGCCACTGTATGCAAGAATGAGCATGGGAAGAACTTGCCTTTTTGTTGATCACCTTTGACGCTTTGAAAACAACGATGATGCCTTGCTACATTAACAACTTCTTGTCCTGGGAAGGTGAATTCGCTTCATAGACACTTGTAAAATGGATGAAATTAGACTCACCTTTGGACCTGACAAAAGATCATTGTGGTTAGCAGGAGTAAGGATTGCACATTGTGGTTATGGGTCGTCAACACATACAAGGTCGTCGCTCAATGGACGTGTTACACAGAGCCCATGGTCTTTGGGCTGGAGTCGAGGTGGTTGACAAGTGGTGAGCAGATCTGATGATGGAACTGCAAGTCAGTGGGCCATGGAGAATGGACCATCCATCCTCGTACCAATCGAGACCAGATGTGAAGCGGTTGTCTACTCACCAAAAATGACCTTGCTTGCGACTGGGGAAGAATCTGAGATGCATGGACAAGCGAGCTTGTCATGACTCTCAAAAGACAGTTTTGTGCACTGCCCAGCTTGGAACGGTGATGAAAAGACACTTATTTCTGGGTCAGCGATGGTTCCATTATGGGATCGCAATGCTGGATGAGCATACCTCCCCTGTCTATGCCATTGTAATATTTCCAAATCTCCATCCTGCCAGTCTTCTCTTGTCTGTTGGTCAGTTCTGGGCTCCATTTTCACAGTGAGCCATCCCATGAACAAGCGATGATCCAGTATTTGCCTGGGAGGTACATCTGTTGATCCCCTGACCAAATTGATGTGTCCTTCAAATTCCTGGCAAGGCCTCACTGCTGATGTCTCTTTTGTTTTGGTGGAGAATGAAGATATGCTTCTGACTTCCTACTACCTAGTGCAGCGCCGTCTCAGCTTGCATCAATCATTTCCAAATTTATCACCTACAACTTGAAGGACGACAGTGAGAGGTGGAAAGTAGGGAGCAATGATTTTTTGGTCAAGTCAGTTGAGTTAACCACTTCCTGGTACATTTTGTATGCTTTATCCCTCATGCTCACACCACAACTTTCATACAGCATAGGCTGCACAGCAAAAACACTAATTAGTTTTTGACCACTAGAGAAAACGAGTGTTTGATATGAAGCGCGTTCATGTATCCTCGATGTCTGTTGTCAGATCAGAGGATAAATTAGATTAGCATGGCAGCAAATTGGATTGTCTATACACTAGTGTCAATCTAATCGGCCTTGTTGAGAACTATGTTCTTTCCGGTGTTTGTTTGCTACTTGGTCAAACACTAATGATTGGGGAGCTATTGGCATCTGGACCCTCTGAATCGTCTTCTGCCTACAAGCACATGCACCAGGTCAGCAGCAGTGTAATAAAAAAATGATTAAGGGAAATTTCCTCCCATGCTGTAAGCTGGATGCTTACTACACAATGATGCCATACATGACGCACACCATGACATCACCTTGAACAACATTGTTCATTGGACACCTTACCTTATGTTACGAACTGGGATAGTTCTGAACACGACTGCCGCACACAAGCAGTATCAAGAGTTGTGGTTTCGTAGTACTAGCCGGGCAAAGGTCTAGCACAGTCAAGATCAATGACGAAGATAGATCCGAGTATGAGGTACACAGAACTAGCTGAGTCGAGGTTTGTAAGTTCACTTTAGACTAAGACTTAGGTGTGCTAAGCTTAGATACGATCTTAGATGACTAAGGATTGGGGGTCCTTAGTGAAGGAAGAATCCAGGTAAAACCCAGTAAGATTAGAATGAAGAAATACAGTGTATCTACGAGCATTTATATACTAAAGTATGAAGAGACTTTAGGGTAGGCTTCATAGATACCAATGGTCTGCGTAACCAATAAAGGAAGGCAGCTATCGTACAGCGTGTTGAACGTATGACATCATGAATAGGAAATGAGTCAGGATGAATCACGTATGAACGTACGGTCAAGTGACCATGGGCGAAAGTGATATATAAGGGAATGATGAAGTAAGCACAGGAAAGACAAGCATAAGAGAGGGAAAGAAATAGAGGGGCGTACAATGACTGTAACACCTTAGGGCTCCCTATAAAGGGAGCCTTGTCAGTTGTACTTAGGATTAACTGTCACCTACTGACTTAATAATCATATGCTCTTCCACGTTGCTGTTTGCCTGTTAGTGTTGCTGTCACTGTGATGGCCTTTCACTTTTTTTTAATGTTCAGCTGAGCATAATATGTTATATCTGTCACACCCTTCTGTTGCCATTACTGTTTTCATATTACTGTTTGTGTGTTGACTTAGGTCAACCACACTGATGTGACCAACAAACTGCCTCCATGCCATCACCCTCACACTGTCTTACTGACAACAATCATCACACACAGTTATAAAAATACTGTCACTGCGCTTGATACTAGTAATACTAGATCAACTGCAAGCAACCTAACGCCACTCATCTCTGCATGCTGCCTCTCACCCATGAACATGCATAGATCCATAGCTTCTGAATTCACTGACTCAGACAACAGTCCCATTAATCCTTCTGTCAACATGACGATGACTGCCAAAGTGGCTCATGTGGAGCAAGTCTCAGCCAGCAAACCACCCTTCTTGACTGCTGGAAAGATAACTCCTGAAGCGCTTTGTGCATGGGAAATGGGCTGCATCCAGTTTTTCCTACACAAGGAGGTAAAAGATGACAAAAAGGTCATGAAGGTCACTTGAGGTATGCAGGACCTGGTAGTACAAGATTGGTACCTTAACAATCAGGCAAAATTCGACAAGATGTCCTTCAAAGACTATCTTGCTGAGGTCCGTAAGTACTGGTTGCCTACTGACTGGGCAGACATGGTCCATTGCAAACTCCTGGCATCTACCCAAGGGCAGTGTCCTTTCAGTGAATGGGCTGCTGAGGTCCAAGGGCAAAATACCCTCCTGTGCAGAACCACATCCCACCTGACCGGCATTAATATCCTATATCATCTTGAATCACATCTGAATGTGGACCTCGCACCTGACTACTATGCCAAAGGAGTCACAGAGAGGGACTTATACAAGTGGATTGAAATTGTTCACATACTTGACAAGAAATGCTTACAGTACAACACACATTTCGATACTGCCTTCAATGCTCGTACTGGGATGAACAAAAAACCAGATGGATGCACTACCTTCAGACCAAGTACCACTACAGCAACCACTATCACAACATCCAAAACCAATAGAGCATTCATATGTCTCCCTCAGCTTACTGATGTTGAAAGACAGCTCTTGCACGACAATGATGGATGCTTCAAGTGCTGTGAGCTGTTTGCCAGTGTAAAGACTACAATCTATCTAGTATGATAGCGAACTACCACCTATGCTAGTATATGTCGAAGTCTGCCTAGCTGCTATACTTGCAGAGCAAGAACATTCGACCTGAGGGGTTGCTGGTGGATATAGTCTGTCAAATGCTAATGTAAGACATGTGATACTGCTATAAGATTTTGCCGAAGGTAGTGGTAGCATTGCTGCTGATAGCACTGCAAAAGCCATGCATGCCAATGCTAAGCATGCTGAGTATGGTATATACTGATGATGCCATCAATACAGATGGTACTGAAAGGAGCACTAACAATGAGTGGAGTGATAGCATGTACTGATGACTATGATAGTGCTATATGCCGAGAGACAACATGGAGCAATGGTGAGATAACAATGATGCCAATGTAAAGACTACAATCTAGCTAGTATGATAGTGAACTACCACCTATGCTAGTATATGTCGAATTCTTGCATAGCTGCTACACTTGTAGGACAAGTATGTTCGACCCGAGGGATCTGCTGTCTACTGAGGTAAAAGAAAGTGCACACTATATGAGACACAAAAGTCCGAAGCTCTATGGTCAGATCTGATAGCTATGCAGGATGTCCCATGCTGTTACAATCATCGTACACCCCTTTATTTTCTTTCTTTACTTATGCTCTCTTTCTCTTATGCTTACTTCATCATTCCCTTGTATATCACTTTCATCCATGGTCACTTGACCGTACATTCATACGTGACTCATCCTGACTTGTTATGACACCATTCATTCAACATGTTGTACTTCAACTACCTTCCTTTATGGTTACATAGCTTACTTATATCTGACAAGCCTGCCCTAAAGTCCTCTGTTACTTTAGTATATAAGCGCTCATAGATATACTGTATTTCCCTCATTCTAATCTTACTGGGTTTTACCTGGATTTTTCCTTTGCTAAGGACCTCCAATCCTTAGTTGTCTAAGATTGTTTCTAAGCTTAGCACACCTAAGTCTTAGTCTAAAGCGAACTTACGTGCCTCGACTCAGCTAGTTCCGTGTACCTTATACTCGGACCTATCTTTGTCGTTGTAGAACATATCCAACTCAGCCAGTCTAGTCCTCTCTCGGCACTAGTCTTTCTTCGTCGTTTACCTTGAACTGCATTAGGCCTTTGTCCTGCTAACACTACAAACCCATGACTCTTGCTACCTCTTGTGTGAGGCAGTCGTGTTCAGAACTATCCCAGTTCGTAACAAAAGATTAGAATCCCATCGAAACCATCGACTATCTAGTCTTTGGCCCCCATCTACTGACTCAATCAGTCCGATCAAGAAAAGCCCTTGTGGACAGCTAGACAGCGCGCTTAGGCACAAAGGTTTACATCCCTGTGACATTGCTATTTGCCCAGAATGTCTATGAAAGAACATGAATTCAAGATTGGTATGCCTACCATTTTTGATGGGGAACAGACCGTTTCGAAGTCCTTCCTCTTATCATGCCATGCATATATGGACATTAATGAGAAGTTATACACCACCGATCAACAGAAGATCATCTTTATCTGTTCCTTTATGGAAAAGGGAAACGCTCACATATGGAAAGAACATTTTCTCGAAGAAGCCCATTCAAAATCACCCCACATATATGGCAAACTTGACGACTTCCTAAAAAGCTTTAATAAAGCGTTTGCACCCCTTGACCCAGCCAGATCTGTGATTACCAAATTGCATGACCTGAAACAAGGTAGTAAAGATCTACAAACTTACGCAGCCGACTTCACTCTTCTTATGAATCAAGCGGGAATTACCGACGAGTTAACCAAGATCCAGTTCTTCCAAGACAGTCTTAACATGGGAATCCTCACTCACCTCTTCAACACTGGGGATGTCATGGACACTCTTGACAAAGTCATCACTACTTGCATCAATATCAACAATTCCTACCACTGCTTACAATCAATTCAAAACCATCACACACCCCAGAAGAAGTCCCAGAAGTATGGAAGCACCTGTTACTCCTCTTCCTGTGATCCAAACACGATGGAAGTAGATCACCTTACTCATGCTGAGAAGGTCGACCTAATGAAGAAAGGCAAATGCTTTAATTGCAAGCAGCCTGGGCACCGTGTGAATGGTTGCCCTAAGAAGAAGGAGCGCTCCACTCCTGTATGCCAGACCAAAACTGAAGCTTCAGGGTCTGGGTCGAAGATAGAGGAAGTTGAAAGCGACGATGAAGAAACCATCAGGTGGTTGGCTCAGGATTTTTGACTTGGAGAAATAAATCGACATATGTTTCTCCATCTGTACTATCACGACTTGTACATGCTGTAGGTGAACGAAAGGAACTTCGCATTCCCATTACCCTTATTTCATGCACTCGTCCGAAATCCATCGAAACCACTGCTGTCATCGATTCCAGTGCTGCCGGAACTTTCATCTCCGAAGAATTCATGAAACTCCATAACATCTCACAAAGAAAACTTAGTAAACCATTCAAGGTTACTACTGCCGATGGTTCCTATGTAAAAGGAGGCCCAATTACACATTATTGTCTGCTCATTGTCAAGATAGATGATCGAACAATGTATGGGAAGTTCAATATTACCCGTCTCGGACAAAGGGACCAAATCCTCCTTGGCATCCCTTGGTTGCACACCATGAACCCGGTTATTGACTGGACCGCTGAAACCATAACGTTGTCATGTACCAAGAAGTCGGATCTTATTGAAATAGACGTTGATACTGATAGAAAGAAGGCAAAGCTTCCCCTTCTATTCAACCATTCTATTCCGAAATGGAAGAATTTGAAACTTCCATGATCGACATCTCTGCCCCTCACAGCCACCTCTGCTCCATCAAATCCTTCTAGAAGCGAATCTCCCCTTATGCCAGAACCCATTGTCACTACCCCTGCTGCCGTCTCTCCTCCAGTCACTCCGCAAGTGAAACCATCCTCACCCATGATCACTAGACCGACTCTTCTTAGTGAAACTCTCCCTCACTGACCCATCTCTCCCATCCCTAAGCCTGAGAAGAGACGTAATGAGCGAGAATCATCACTGAGACCCGCACCTGTTCCAAAAGAACAACACACACCAGAGGACCAACGAGAGCATGTCAGAAAAGTGGAAGATTTACCTAGTGGAGTATGAGTTGACAAGAAGGTGTGACTAGACTTTCAAGAAGGATGGGCAATGGAAGAAGAGTTTCTCCATGGCAAACCATTCCTTGCACCTGATGACCCTTCACCCATCCAAGAAATGCCACCCGCATTAACCCCTTCTCCTGATGACAAGGAAGAACCCTTTTTTGATACTATACAGGATGTCTGGACGGAACCCGAGGTCCGGAATATTGCTACCTATGAACTGAAGGAGGGGGAATTTCTGGTGGAATATGATGTAGAAGGCTTGCAAATGAGGATCGTAGAAGAAGTTTCTATGGATACTCCCCTCACATGCAATGGCACTTCCCGATTAGAGCAGCTCCTGAACTATTCCCAGATCTCGCTTGCCCCACCATCTTTTGAGGAGATGACCAAGTTCAGCAATAAAGCTCAAGAATTCACCACTGATGAAAAGGATAAGACGAAGAAGAACTTCGAAGAGCTCTTTCCATCGTACCTTCACGACTTCCGTGATATCTTTACAAAAGACAGGCTTAACAAACTTCCCCTGGAATGACCCGGTATTGACCATTGAATCAAAACTAAACCTGGGTTCATTCCCCGCACATCGAAGATTTACCCCTTATCTGGGAAGGAAAGAGAAGCCATCAAGACCTTCATCGATGAGAATGTCACTAAAGGATTCATCTCTGAATCAAAATCGCCTCAAGCTAGTGGATTCTTCTTCATTGGAAAGAAGAGCGGAGAGCTGTGCCCTTGGCAAGACTATCGCTACATCAACGACTGGACAATAAAGAACGCTTATCTGCTCCCCCTTCCCGCCACCCTGATAGCTTGACTTCACGATGCTCGGTTCTTCACCAAAATGGATATCAGATCGGGATATAACAACATCCATATTCATCTGGACGACCATTGGAAAGCCGCCTTTACTACCAAATTCAGTCTATATGAACCTAACATAATGTTCTTCGGCTTGTGCAATTCCCCCACCACGTTCCAAGCCTATATGAATTGAAAATTCCAGCAGGAGATTAACGAAGGATGGATGGTAATCTATATGGATGATATTCTGATCTTCTCACAAAATCTAGACGAACATCAGAAATGCACACGTTGTGTACTCGAGCATATATGGATGGAACAGCTCTTCTTGAAACCAGAGAAATGCACATTCAATGCGAAAGAAGTTGAATATCTTGGCATGATTATACGACCTGGAGAAGTCGCCATGGACACCGCCAAAACTAAGGGCATCGCCAACTGGCCAATCCCATGGACTGTCAAAGACATCCGATCATTCCTTGGATTCTGCAACTTTTACCGCACCTTCATCTCCCACTACTCTGATATAGCCCGACCTCTTATTGATCTGACCAAGAAGAACACTAGTTTCAACTGGACACCTGAATGTCAAGATACCTTTAACACCTTGAAGGCGAAGTTCACCCAGCAACCAATACTTTGGAACCCAGATCCACTCCAGCAATTTGCGGTTGCCACTGATGCATCCCTTGTAGTGACAGGGGCAGTTTTACTCCAGACAGATGAGAACGGGGTTTATCACCCCTGTGCCTACCTCTCGCAATCCCTCAACCCCACCGAACGCAATTATCAAATCTTTGATAGAGAATTGCTTGCCGTTATCCACACCCTTACTGAATGGCATCATTACCTTGAAGGGAATCCTCACCCAGTTATTGTCTTCACCGATCACAAAAATCTGCTGTATTTCAGGATGGTGCAGAAATTGACTCGATGCCAGGCTCGCTGGCAACTTATCCTTTCCACTTTTGACATCGAACTTCATCATGTTGCTGGTACTAAACTGGCTGCCCCAGATGCCCTCTCCTGTCGCCCTGATCATGATATTGGCGGTCATGATAATGAAGATACCATTCTTCTTCCTGATTCCCTTTTTGTCCGACTCATTGATACAGATTTACTTGATGTATTGGGTTCTTCTGACCCTCTCGATGATCCACTTTTCAAAACAGCGTCAGACGCCCTAGATGGTGTTTGCCTTCCCCCCATGAAATCTGCTCTTTCTGACTGGAAGATTGACAACGGTATCCTCTATTTTCGCGATCGCGCCTACATTCCTCCTGCTTATTGTGCTGCCATTCTCTCCTGCCATCACGATCACCCATCTGCCGGCCACCCTGGACATTTTAAGACCAAAGAACTCGTCAAGCGTGAAGCTTGGTGGCCCTCTATGGGGGTCTATATTCGTAAATACGTTGAGGGTTGCGCCCTTTGTCAGCAAATGAAGGCGGATACTCACCCTGTTCGACTGCCTCTTGTCCCAATTCCTTCCACGGCCACCTGTATGCCCCCTCAGATCTCGGTTGATCTTATCACCAATCTACCCCTCAGCAATGGCTTTGATAGCGTCATGGTTGTGGTAGACCATGGGCTTATGAAGGGGGTGATTCTCACCCCTTGTTTGAAAACCATTACCTCCAAAGGCATAGCGAAGCTATTCTTAAAACACGTCTACCACCGCTTTGGTCTCCATGACAAAGTCATCTTGGACTGCGGTCCACAATTCCTATCTAGATTTTCCAAAGAACTCACCTGACTTCTCGATTATCAGATTGCACCATCCACCACATATCATCCACAGACAGATGGTCAAACCGAAAGACTCAATCAAGAACTTGAAACGTACCTCCGAATCTATTGCCAGAACAATCCTGATGAATGGGTAGAACATCTCCCTATCGCTGAATTTGTCCATAACCATCAAAGGCACGACACCAGAAATGCTTCCCCATTCTTCCTCATGATGGGATACGAACCCCGCACTATTCCCCATCTTATCCCAGACTCTTCGGTGCCATCAGCAGAAGAATGAGTATGCTTTCTGCAGAAGATCAGAGAGGAAGCGATCGCCTGCCATAATTTAGCAATGCAGAAGATGGCGGAATGCTCTCACAGAAAGAAATATACCCTGTGGAGGATTGGCGATAAGGTGTGGCTATCAGCAGAAAACCTCCAATTAAAACTGCCATCCTGGAAACTCACACCGAAGAGATACAGACCATTCCCGGTTGAAGAGGTCGTATCGCCCATCACATTTAAACTCCGACTACCAAAACAATGGAAGATTCATCCCATGTTCCACATCTCCATCCTATCGTCCTATAGCGAAACTGATGTACACAGTCTGAACTTCCTCGAACCACCCCTCAACATCATCGAAGAAGAAGAAGAGTACGAAGTTGATGCAATTCTTGCACATAAAGGAACCAGCAAACACTGACAGTACCTAGTATCCTGGAAGGGATATTCATCAGCAGATAATGAATGGATCCCAGAAGACAATCTCCAAAACTCCGCTCGAATTCTGAAGGCATATAAGATGCGACATGCCCTGTAATGCCCCTCATCCACCTCAGAATCTCTATTCCTAAAGTGAATTACCTGATTATGTCTTCTGCTGCTCACATCAACCCTTCTGACTCCGAAATCACTCTCGTCAACTGTCCTTCGTTTATCACCCCAGTACCCCTCACTCACCAGTACGCCATTGCCGACCTCGAAGACCTCGAAGACCCCACCCAAGAAAACTACCATGATGTCGTTGCCAACATCGAAAACACATCCCTCATTATCTCCGCCCTCCCCTGCAAAGGGCATGCCATCGAAATTGACAACAGACTCCATCGATCCCACAACCATGTTCCCCAGCTCATTGTTAACCTCATCCACTGTTAAGACCGTACTCAATATATGAGGAATCCGAAGGGCTTTGGCCTCAGTTCGTGCACTGTGCCCCTTTCCCGAGTACTGCCCTTTACTTCCGAGGGATAACCTTCGTCCGAGGGTCTGGAAGTGCTTGCGTAGCGGATCCGAAGGTCCGGAGGTATCGGATATGGTACGTCTGGTATATATCCGAAACGTGTGGGTGGAAGAAGCTCGTCCGGAGGGTATCCGGAACGTAAGGATAAATGCGAGGTATAAGACTAGTAGCAGACGAGATCCGTACTAGAAACTAACGGATATGGACTACCAAAGGTAGAGTCGGAAACGTAGACTATAGGGATCTATCCTAAGTCTTGGAAGATACTTAGTGTTGGGACGGATTGGTTCGGACGAACGGAATGAGCAGAATCTAAGATGATATTCGAACTAAGGTTCTCTAGAGTTTTACATGTAGTTTATATACTGTACGTAGATAGTACGGACAATCAATGAATCCGGGACCGGAGGGCTATGCACAAAGTATAACGGAAGTCTATGTGGTAAATGCGCAGCGGATCAGCAAACGCGAGTCGGATATGAAGCACAGGTAACGGATCAGTAAGCAGAACAGGAATATACACAGCCAGGACACCGGTACAGGTAGATCACCGAAAGGGGATAGAAGCAAGGATGTAGTGGACTTAGAACACAAGAAGTTGTAGCGTATCAGATGAGTGATCTGGATCGGATCTGTGGTCCGGATAGAAGCAGGATCGATCGGATCTGATTGGATCTGATTGGATCTTGGATCGGATGTATGGAATATGACATCCACACCGCCTCCCTCTTGGGCAGACTCACTGCCGACATTCAGGATCATCATATCCACCAATGCCTTTACCACATCGAAAGATGCATTCAACACTATGGCATGTTGCTGCTTCCTGATACTTTTAAGAGTGACGTTGAAGAAGTTATCCACATCATATCTGAATGTCAAGCAGGCATTGCATGCCCCCCTTCTCTGCACTGCATTGAGTGAGCGCATACATCGCTTAGCACCTCTTATTCAACACCTTATCCTCATGTTGATGCCCTTCATGGCTTACTATCTAGCATTGAGGAGGCATCCACCTTCATTGTAAAAGATCTTCATCTGTGAGTAGCAGGAAGCCCAACTGCGCAGAAAACACTAGAGAAGATAGCTACCACTTCCTTCCCCTCCTATGCCAAAAAGACGCATCCAGATTGGGTTAGTGATGCTACCCTTGCCACACAGCTCACGCTGTTGAAAATCCACCCTCCTATGGTCATTCCATCAGAAGATGAACTCGCCTCCACTACCCATATTCTAGAGGAGACCAACTTCGTGTGTACAGAAGAACACCCTGCAGCACTCTACACCACATTCACTGACACCCATGAAGAGATAATTGCTGCAAGAACAGTCTCTGACATACTTGATATCCATAAAGACCTCCCTACCGCGACTCTCACCAACCCCTCTGCCTCAGGGCAAGTTCCTGTCGAAACCTTCAGTCGTACCTTCCCCTCTTCATCAGATGAGCTCATAGCCGCCACCAAGGAAGTAACCACACTGCTATCACCCCCTCCTTTTCAGGGATCACTACCAGATGATCGACTACCTCGAAACCAAAAACACTGTCACAGTGTGGCATCTGGCAAGGGAAGAGCATGATCTGCGAGTCCTAAACCACTTCCTATCCCTTCCTCACTCCGCCAGTCCCATTCCAATTGCGATGAGAATATGAAATGCCGATTCTGTCACAAATACAGCCATCATCACTCTATGTGCCCGCAGTACAAATGTCGCATCTGTGAGAAGTTCCAACCCAGACATTTTATGCTCTACTGTCCTCAGTTTCATGGAACCCCACCATTCACTCTTATGTGCAAGGATGATGGGTTCTATGAAGCACTTTGCAATTGGGAGATGTACCTCAATTCTGTTCATTCTACTATCCCCAGAATCGATAAGAAGCAGAGAAATGAGCTTAGACGCAGAGGTGCAGAAGAAGCCGCATATATGATGCATCATACTGGTGGGGATGATGAAGACAATTTCGAGTTTTCTGATGACCCCATTTACTACCATAACCAAGATGACTGAAAGTCGGTGACTTTGTCCATAAAATGGGGGTAATGTTACAATCATCGTATGCCACTTTATTTTCTTTCTTTACTTACACTCTCTTTCTCTTATGCTTACTTCATCATTCCCTTGTATATCACTTTTGTCCATGGTCACTTGACCATACATTCATATGTGACTCATCCTGACTTGTTATGACACCATACATTCAACACGTTGTACTTCAACTACCTTTATGGTTATGTAGCTTACTTATATCTGACAAGCCTGCCCTAAAGTCCTCTGTTACTTTAGTATATAAGCGCTCATAGATATACTGTATTTCCCTCATTCTAATCTTACTGGGTTTTACCTGGATTCTTCCTTCACTAAGGACCTCCAATCCTTAGTTGTCTAAGATCGTATCTAAGCTTAGCACACCTAAGTCTTAGTCTAAAGCGAATTTATGTGCCTCGACTCAGCTAGTTCCGTGTACCTTATACTCGGACCTATCTTTGTCATTGTAGAACGTATCCGACTCAGCCAGTCTAGTCCTCTCTCGGCACTAGTCTGTCTTTGTCGTTTACCTTGAACTGCGTTAGGCCTTTGTCCTGCTAATGCTACAAACCCACAACTCTTGCTACTTCTTGTGTGAGGCAGTTGTGTTCAGAACTATCCCAGTTCGTAAAAGATGCACAGGAATTTCGGGTCCGTGGGTTGGTAACAACTGAGAGGATAATAAAAGAGTGCTAGTACTTTGGGTTGTTATAGATGTGATGGGAGGGTCGATATGATGATGAGGATAGTGTTTTGCACAAGGATAATGAATGACTATAATATTGCCTGCCTATGGCTTGTTAGACAGGGACCAAGTTTCTGGGGCGATCCCCCTTCTACAGGATGGTCTGGAATAGTATCTACGGGTCCCTTATAACATGCTACATGAAAGTCTGGAGTGGTATAGGTGAAACTAGGCAAGTTCACTTCTGCTGACGTTTGTATGTAAAAAGCCATGAGGTACTGTGGCTTATGATAATACATGTAATAATGGTGTGCAAGGCATAAGAATGTGCGAAATAACTGACAACTCACCAGTGGGGTTAGCTAGGACTGGACTGGACATGGGGAGGACAAGTGTGAAGGTTTCCGAAGTGTGGGAATCTTGGAAACTGCAGGTCCAAGGGTCCAAAACCTTGGAAATGATGGGGTTTGGTGTAAACTTCATAAAAATGACTATTGACAGGTCACAGAATGTTTGACTGTCACACAAATGCTTTAGTGATGGTAACAATGATAGCGATTAGTATAGTGGTGATGATAGCGGGACAGCAAAGACCATCAAGGAATTCAAAGATGATAAAGTTTCAAAGAAGATGTATTTTGTATAGCGATAGCAGTAATGGTATGGTGATTCCATCAAATGAGTGATATGATATAAGAAATGATAATAAGTGACTTCTCCTACCATTGTATGGTAGAAGGGGAGTGTAGAATGGAGGAGAAGTCAGCAGTCTTTTATCATACATTGTAAGTATGCGGAATTGATAGGTGAGAGTAGTAGTGAGTAAGTGAAAGTTAGCTGTAGTGATATGTAATAGTGCTGCATGTGCTGTGGCATGCGTTCTACATGTAATAAAGCTTGCCATGGGATTAGCAGCGGTAGATGGGAATATACTATGTACCAAATGGAACTAGTTGGCATGGCATGGTCATTCAATGGGCATCAGCTCGTGGAACATGGCTCAGTACTGCAGTACGGTAGTCCGGCAAGGGTGTGGTAACCTCGGTAACTGTATATATCAATAGTGTTAGGGTTAGGGGTGGTTGCGCTATGCAGTATAGGGGCTAGACAATAATGGAAATAGACCTATGCAAGGCCAGTGCCAGCTGGACTGTCACACCGGTCACATGTCAACTGCATACCCAAAGGGATTCCCAGATGGTGCCTCATACAGGACATTGATGGCCACCAGCATCAGTGCTAAAAAGCACAAAAGGGACGGGAAGTTAGTGGCCTCCATCAATGTCAATGAACAGGTGGAGAGTACAGTTGCAGTGGTCATGCCATCTGCTGTATTGGGTAACAGTACTGACTCAGGAGAAGATTCTGATTGGTGAAGATCTTGTCTCAAAACTAGGACTTCGACGATGACAACTCTCCAAGCCAATACCTATCTCTCTTGCTGTGTCAAAAGACAAGACACCTCTTCTTCTCTAGCACTATGTCAAGCTTGCCTGCACTTCTCTGGACCAAATGTATACATCATGAACTGTACAAGCAATAATCGCTCCTAATCTTTGTACACCCTTGTTACTTGGAGGACCTTTCCTCATGCACAATTGCATTGTAATTGACCATGAGCTACGTACTTGTGTTATAAAAGATACTAACTACAACTTGTTACACCCCTCAACAGCTGTTCCAATGACACCTCATATCTTGCCTGCTGGACCTAAACTGTTCTGGATGAAGCAAGATGTTGTTAACAAACTAAAAATGGTCTTACCTGAACTGAAAACAATTGTCAATAACAAATGTGAGGTGGTAAAAGGTGTTAACATTGTTGCAGCAGTCCAAGCTAAGATCAATGAGCTAATGCGCAAGGATCAATTAAAAGCATTGGACTTATGTCTCAAGGATGAGTTTTGTGACTGTTTCCCTACTGATATCCCACACAATGACCTAATGCCTGACAATGTTTTATTTCAAATAAACCTTAGAGATGCTAATAACATTGTACAGCAGCAATCATACGACTGCCCCCAGAAATATAGGGCAGTGTGGAAAACCCTGCTGGAATCACACCTCAAATACAGAAGACTGCAACCATCTGAGAGTGAATGGTCATCACCATCCTTCATCATTCCAAAAGCGGATCCAACAGTACTACCACGATGGGTAAATGACTTCTGATGACTTAACCTTAACACAGTGCCCAATAACCATCCATTACCATGAATTGATGAAATATTGAAGGATTGTGCAAAGGGGAGATTCTTTGGAAAAATTGATATGACTAATGCCTTTTTCAGACACATGTTCACCCAGACGATATGAAATACCTCGCAGTTCACACTCCATTCAGCAAATACAAATGGACTGTGATGCCAATGGGAGTTAGAAACACACCGGTGGTGCATCAATGTCACATGACTATGGCATTATGACACCTCATTGGCAAAATCTGCCATGTATATCTGGATGACATCATCATTTGGTCACAGTCGGTGGAGGAACACAAAGCAAACATATGAAAGGTACTCCTTGCCCTGAGGGTTGCACATCTCTACTGCTCACCTAAGAAGACCTCCCTGTTCAATACCAAAATTGACTTCTTGGGACATTGTATATCTGCAAGAGGAATTGAAGTCGACAACTCAAAGGTGGCCCGCATCCTCGACTGGCCATGACCACAAAAAGCATCAGACATACAAGCCTTCTTGGGTATGGTTCACTATCTCTCAGATCATCTCCCTGATGTCACAAGACATACTCGCGTACTTACAGCACTAACAACTAAAGCTGCAGAACTAGAATTCCCACCCTGGACCAAAATTCACCAGAAGGCGTTCACCACCATCAAGGCACTAGTGACGAGTCTGCACTGTCTCACCACTATTGATCACAATAATCTGGGTGATAATAAGATATTTCTGACTTGTGATGCCTCTGATTATGCGACAGGAGCATTATTGTCATGGGGCATGATGTGGGAAACAGTGAGGCCTGTGGCATTCGACTCAACACAGTTGCAAGGAGCAGAACTGAATTACCTGGTGTGACAGCCTAGCTGGCGCTGGCCTTGCATAGGTCTAATTCCATTATCATCTAGCCCCTATACCACATAGTGCGACCACCCCTAACCCTAATGCTATCGATATATACAGTTACTGAGGATACTGCACCCTTGCTGGACTACCATACCGCAGTACTGAGCCATGTTCCATGAGCCAATGCCCATTGAATGCCTATGCCATGCCAACTAGTTCCATTTGGTGCATTGTATATTCCCATCTACCACTGCTAATCCCACAGCAAGCCTTATTACATGTAGAATGCATGCTGCAGCACTTGCAGCACTATTACATATCACTATGGCTAACTTTTGCTTACTCGCTACTATTTTCACCTATCAATTCTGCATACTTATGAAGTATGATAAAAGACTGCTGACTTCTCCTCTGTACTACACTCCCCTTCTACTGTACAGCAGTAGGAGAAGTCACTTATTATTTTCTTACATTGTATCACTCATTTGATGGGATTCCTGTACTGCTACCGCTATTGCTATTTGCAATACATCTTCTTTGAAATCCATTATCTCTAAGAGTTCCTTGATGGCCTTCGCTGTCCCGCTATCACCATTGCTATCAGCAGTATCACTGCTATACTCATCGCTATCACTGTTACCATCACTAAAACATCAGTATCATTGTTATCTCGCCATCGCTCTTTGCTGTCCCTTGGCATATAGTGCTATCGTAGTCATCAGTACATGCTATCACCCCGCTCATTGTTAGCACTCCTTTCAGTACCATTGGTATTGACGGCATCACCAGTATATATCATACTCAACATGCTTAGCATCGGCATCCACAGCTTTTGCAGCACTATCTGCAGCATCACTACTGCTACCTCTGGCAACATCTTATGGCAGTATCATGCATCTCACATTAGCATTTGACAGAGAATATCCACCAGCAACCCCTTGGGTTGAATGTTCTTGCTCTGCAAGTATAGCAGCTAGGCAGACTTTGACATATACTAGCATAGGTGGTAGTTCGCTATCATACTAGCTAGATTGTAGTCTTTACACCAGTACATGAGAAGGAATTACTGGCTATTATGCAGGCACTCAAGAAGTGGTGATCAGACCTGCTAGGTACGCATGTAGACATCTACACTGACCACAGGACATTGTTACGAACTGGGATAGTTCTGAACACGACTGCCGCAAACAAGCAGTATCGAGAGTCGTGGGTTCAAGGTAAACAACGAAGACAGTCAAGTGCCGGAGAGGACTAGACTGGCTGAGTCGAATACGTTCTACAACGACGAAGGTAGGTCCAAGTAAGGTTACACGGAACTAGCTGAGTCGAGGCAAGTAAGCGTCGCTTTAGACTAAGACTTAGGTGTGCTAAGCTTAGATACGATCTTAGATGACTAAGGATTGGGGGTCCTTAGCGAAGGAAGAATCCAGGTAAAACCCAGTAAGATTAGAATGAGGAAATACAGTGTATCTACTTGAGCTTATATACGTAAGGAGGTAGGTTCCTTTAGGGCAGGCTCGAGTAGATAAGTAATGGCTATGTATCCAAATATGGAAGGCAGTGAAATACAACGTGTTGAACGTATAACGTCAGAATAGGGAATGAGTCAGAATGAGTCACGTATGAACGTACGGTCAAGTGACCGTGGGTGAAAGTGATATACAAGGGAATGATGATGTAAGCAAGGAAAGTAGTCGAAGACAAGAAAGAAAGAGAAAGAAAGAGAGGGGCGTACAACGATTGTAACAGACATTACAAAATTTTGTCATGCAACAGGATCTATCATGATGCCAATGTCACTGGGCAGAATATATGTCTCAATACAACATGGACATACACTACATCAAAGGAGAACTAAATGGTGCAGAAGATGCCTTATCAAGGCAGACTGACACAGTAACTCAAACTCAATTATGTAGTGCGATACTCACTATACAGGCTGATACCAATGTACAGGAATGTATAATCCACGGGTATACACAAGATCCCTGGTGTAAAAAGCTGAGTTCTCTGTCAGGATCACTCCCAGGCCTATTACAAGGTCAGAGTGGCCTATATTATATGGCAAACTGCCTAATAATCCCTTGTGTTGATAACCTCTGAGAAGACCTCTTTCATGCAGCTCATGATGCCACTGGACACTTCAGTGCCAACAAATCTTATGCATTACTATGTGCCTCTTATTATTGGCCCAACATGTGAAAGGACCTTGTAGAATCATACATACTGTCATGCACAGAATGTCTATGAAACAAGTCAAAAACAATGGCAGTCACAGGCCCTTTACACCCCCTCCCAGTTCCCAATGAAAGGGGTGATTTGGTTGTGATTGATTTCATTGGCCCTCTTCTGGAAGATGGTGGATTTAACATGTTAATCTCAATGACTGACCAACTTAATTTGGACATCCATCTGGTGCCTTGCAAAGATAACATCACAGCCGAACACTTCACAATGATCTTCTTTGACCACTGGTATTGTGAAAATAGCCTGCCAAAGGAGATTGTTTCAGACTGTGATAAGTTCTTCCTCTCTAAATTCTGGAAAGTGTTGCACAAACCAACTGGTATAAAGTTAAAGATGTCATCATCATACCACCCCGAAACTGATGGCTCAAGTGAACAGACCAACAAGATGGTCAACCAAAGTCTTGTGCCCTACCCCATGTACATTTTCATCTTATGAATACAATTAGTGCAAGTACTGGGTTTGCTCCCTTTCAGCTGCACCTTGGATGCTCACCATGGATGCTTCCACCCTTATTGCCTACTCAAATACCATTGGACTCCAAAGAACAACGTGCGCATGCCCTCCTCTCTCAACTCAAATACAACATTATGGAAGCACAAGACAACTTACTGGCAGCAAAAGCCACACAGGCAACAATAGTCAAAAAAAACCACACACCCCCCCTCATCCTGCAAGTCGGTGACTGTGTGATGCTTGCTACCAAACACCATTGCCATGAATACATTCAAAAGGGTGACAAATGCATTGCCAAGTTCATGCCTCATTACAACGGTCCCTATACCATCATCAATGCCCACCCTGAGACCTCTGTTACAGTCGTTGTACGCCCCTCTATTTTCCTTTGTTCTTTCACCCTTTCCTCACGCTTATGTCATCATTCCCTTGTATAACATTTTCGCCCACAGTCACTTGACTGTACGTTCATAACACTTTTGCCCACGGTCACTTGACCATACATTCATACATGACTCACTCTGACTCCCTATCACATCATACGTTCAACATGTTGTACTTTAGCTGCTTTCCTCCTTTGGTTATGCAGCCCGCTTATATCTGACAAGCCTGCCCTAAAGTCCCTTCATACTCTAGTATATAAATGCTCATAGATACTCTGTATTTCCTCATTCTAATCTTACTGGGTTTTACCTGGATTCTTCCTTCACTAAGGACCTCCAATCCTTACTCATCTAAGATCATATCTAAGCTTAGCACACCTAAGCCTTAGTCTAAAGCGAGCTTACTTGCCTTGACTCAGCTAGTTCCATGTAACACTACTCAGAGCTACCTTCATTGTTGTAAATGTACTCGGCTCAGCCAGTCTAGTCCTCTCAGGCACTCGACTGTCTTCGCTGTTTACCATGACCTGTACTAAGCCTTCGTCCGGTTAGTACTATGAACCCACAACTCTTGATACTGCTTGTTTGCAGCAGTCATGTTCAGAACCACCCCAGTTCGTAACAACCTCTATGTACACACTGGATCTACCCAACTCACCAAACATATTTCCAACCTTTCATTCCAGTCAACTATGGCCTTATATCATGAATGATGCATCTCTCTTTCCCTTGTGAGAACTCCCACACCCAGGGCTGGTGTGCCAGTCAAACTCACTATAGGCTTGTATGACCCTATTTCATATAGGTATCAAGCCCAAAGTATTTTCCTATCATTATCCATACCCCTCAGCCTCTCTGTCCCTTACTGAGCCCATTTCCCATGTGTTACCCCTATCTCCGGCTCTGTTCCGAGCTCCGGCAGCCTCACTGCAGCTTAGTGGCCACCCTATGGCAACTTTCCCGCGCTGCACACAGCTCCAGCAACTTGCCAAGACCCATTAGGCAACCTAAAGGCTCAAGAATTCTGTTCCATCCTATGTCCACCTAGCTGTGCCGGTATGTAAATTTCCTTGCCTTATGTTTTGTAACATGTAGTACACCCTTATGACATGTCTACTGCGTGGTTTTCCTATCCCTTCCGTCTCCATCGCTATTACTTAGGTATATAATTTCCTACCTACCGAGACTCATACTTTACTACCCTTCTACTGTATACTCAGTAGGAGAAGTCACTATTACCTTTCGGTATAGTTTTCAATCATTATACTAAATACAATCCTTATCAAAAATCACAATAAATCCTTATCTCACTGCATGCAATACCTTCGCTATACTGCTATACCGCTTCACCGCTGCTTAGTAATATTTTCCCACACCATGCGCAGCTTTGGCATACATCATGCTACTCTCGGAAACCATCTTGGCAACTTAGGCAACTTTCTCGCTATCATCAGCCCCTATCACACTATATTAGGCAACTCAGACTATATCCAACTAGCATCCCCCTCAGGTCAAACGTTCTTGCACAGCAAGTATAGCAGCTAGGCAAGCTTTCGACATATACTAGCTTAGGTGGTAGTCTGCTATCAGCCTAGCTAGATTGTAGTCTTTACACCAGTCATAACTGCAGACGGACAATTAGAGAACTTCATCAATAGGATCATTGACGAAAGGAGGGTCAGCAGAGGAAAACAATATCTGGTACGATGGGTTGGCTTTGACAAGGAAGATGATGAGTGGCTGCCAAGGAGAGATCTTAAGGATTGCGAAGCCTTGGACACCTGGGAGAATGAATGAGCCCAAAGATAGTGGGGAAGAGTGTAAGCTGGATGCTTACTACACAATGATGCCATACATGATGCACACCATGACATCACCTTGAACAACATCGTTCATTGGACACCTTACATTAGGGCTCCCTATAAAGGGAGCCTCATCAGTTGTACTTAGGATTAACTATCACCTACTGACTTAACAATCATATGCTCTTCCATGTTGCTGTTTGCCTGTTAGTGTTGCTGTTGCTGTGACGGCCTTTCACATGCACCTCATTCTTCTATTCCAGCTGTGCACTGTGGACCATGGTGTGCCACCCAGCAATCGAGATAAGCCACTGGAACATAGGATTTTGAACTGATAGGTTCTATTTCAAACACTGGGAGAAAGGTGAAGAGAGGCTGTAAATTTTCTACAGGAAATACCTTCATCCCAAATGGCTTGACTGATCCTCCTTTGCTGATTACAAGATACTTACAGGTAGTACTCCCAGTCGGACAGTCGCACTAGAACCTTGCAAGGTTGCTACTCTGGACAATGAACCACATAGTTCAGTCAAGACCCTACATAGAACCTGTACCCTGGACATGCCAAATGGCCGTACAATGTGTGCAGCCGGAGGCTGGCCGACTGTACTAAATTCATGTAGGTGCTGTACTGGCCAGCCTGTAGGGCCATTCTGGCTGAAGCACATTGTATGTACAGTAATGATCAATAAGCTATGAGATGGAGGTGGCAGGGTGACCAGCCAGCCACGTAGAACCAGTACTGGCCAGTACCTAAGTAATATAGGAGATGTCCATAGATTGTGACTGGCCAGGCCTGTAGAGCATGTACTGGCCAGGATCCAAATACAGGTCCCAGGCCCGTAGTCTTTGGCCAGCCACATAAAACTAGTACTGGCTAGTACCTGAGCCATAGGTTGTGACTGGCCAGGCTATGTACTGGCCAGGATCCAAGTAACAGATCCAGGCCCATGATCTCATATATATTGATCTGCCAGACACATAGGACTGGTACTGGCCAGTATGTGAGTAATATGGGACATGCCCATAGAATGTGACCGGCCAGTCTTGTTTGACCAGTACTGGCCAGTATGCAAGTGATATGGGACATGCCCATATAATAAGATCGGCCAGCCCCATAGAACCAGTACTGGCCAGTAGGTGAATGATATGGCACACACCCATAGATTGTGATCAGCCAGCCCTGTAGGACTAGTTAAGGCCAGTAATGTAAGTAATACAATGTGACTGACCAGACCCATAGGACCAGTACTGGCCAGTAGGTAAGTCATATGGGACTTGCCTATAGAATGTGACCGGCCAGGCCTGTATGACTGGTACTGGCCAGTATATAAGTACTATAGTACATGCCCGTAGAATGTGACTGGCAAGATCCATAGGACCAGGACTGGCCAGTATGTGTACAATATAGGACATGCCCATAGAATCAGATTGGCCAGACCCATAGGACCAGTACTGGCCAGTATATAAGCAATATGTGACATGCCAGTAGATTCTGATTGACCAGGCCTGTACTGGCCAGCATACTCATAGGCCCATAGATAGACAGGTGAGCAATGATATTGAGCAGATTGTTACAAGCAAGGTGATGTATTGGTAACCAGTATGCGAGTAAGGCAAAGATCAAGTAAGACAAAGACACATTAAAGCTTCATGGCTTTCTTAGAGTGGAGTCTAGCTCTGGAAGATTGACAGACATCACTACTGACCTTCTTGGATGGCTTACAAGATCTACCGGACTTAATTCTTTTCTTCCCTCTCATTTCCTCCTCCTCCTCCTCCTCCTCCTTGTCTTTCTCTTTCTCTACCTCTGCTACTCACTTCTCATTCTCCTCCCCTCTCTTTTTCCAGACAACTGTTTTCCTGCTGTGCCTCATTCAAATGAAGCTCCTTTGCCTCCACCTGCTGCTTCAATTCCTCATGCCTGTGATTCAGCTCTTCCTTCTTCTTCAACTCGTCTGCCAGCTTCTGCCTCAGCATCTCCTCATTCCCTCCCTCTTCCCTGTCTGCAGTGGTGTCCATATGATCAACAGCTCCACTACCTTCTTCAACCACAATGTTGTCAATGATAGCATTTTCCTGTCCAACATGCTTTGCCTTCAGCAGATGCTTAATTCCACTCCTGACCTTGTTAACTGCATCTACAACCAGGTTGAGGATCTTGATGTCCAACAAAGATGAGCCAATGTAAGGTGGGGTTTCAAGGGCAACATCATCTTCCTCATACTCGATGGCTCATTTACACTCCCTGAGCAGCAACCCAAGACCTAGGGTGACTTGCATCCCTGATGAAAAGCCACTGATTTTGGCAGACTCAGCGATCTGCAAGAACTTGGGCACCTTGCCTTCAACAGTGTGCAAGTCACTTGGAAGGTAAGACCCCTTCCAGGACCAAGTTGCCCAGGCAGGCCATTCCTTTTGCTCCTTCAGGTTTGGTTCCTAGGCTTCATGAGTACAGAGTATAACTTGCTCAATTGTCAGCATACCTTTTCAATATTTGTCATTGTTGCTGAGGGACTTCAAAAACTGAATATGACCCTTGATGCTCACAGCTGCTGGTGCACCTGGTTAAGGAATGGAAGGTCAAGCAGCTGGTCTGGGAGCATGTCCTGTAGAGGCTGCTGCAGCCAACTCATCTTCAGAGGAATCATTGTCAGCTGGCTTTACTCTACAGGACATAGAAACTGCACCAGCCAACTTGTCCTCTGAGGTGTCAGCCT
>MU172918.1:12506-28150 GCA_016695475.1 Suillus decipiens | reverse complement strand
ACGATCAAGTGATCGTGGGCGAAAGTATCGTACAAGGTAATAGTTATGTAACCAGAGAGAAAGAAAATGTATAGAGGGCACGTACGACTGTAACACTTGAGTGCCTTCCATCTTAAGTATATTTCCTTTGTTATTCAAATACTTACTGAACACTTGTCTTCTTCCCTTACAGGTTGCATTTTGTTACGACTGGGATGGGCTCGTTGAACGATGGTTCAAAAGAGAACGACAGTCGTTGAATGTAGTAACGCTTTACGTAGAAAAGACTATGACATTATCAGACGACTTAAGACAGGTTCGTGCTTGGAGCAAGACGAAACTGGCTAAGTTGAATATAATCGTGTTCAGACTAAGGCTTAGGAGTGCTAAGACTTAGAAGACGACTTCACAAAGACGACTAGAGTTGAGAGGCTCTAGCAAAGGATGTTCCAGGTAAAACCCAGTAAGATTCAAGTAAGGAATCTACAAGTACAAGAAGGCCTTTAAATACTAAAGTATGCAAGGACTTTAGGGCAGGCTCGAGACAGATATAACAAGAGATAGCTGCGTATGGTATACAACGACGTGAGTCAATAGAATGTGACAGAACGTCGTAGAAGGCACGAGACAAGAGAACGTCATGGAATGATGACGTCGGTAGAATGTTACAGAATGAGATGGAACAAAAGTACGAACGTACAGTCAAGTGACTGTGGGAGAAAGTCGAGGTCACATGACCATGTAAGAGTACAACCGATAAGGTAATAGTGACATAAGCAAAAGGAAAATGAATAGGGGCATGCAGCACTTGTAACACATTTCTTATAAGGTGAGTACTCACTTCAGTGGTCTTACACTGACAATGTTTTATCAATTTTTTAGGTACACTCTACTGGGGGCTTGGAGGTCTAATGCTTGCACTGGCATGCCTAGCCTCTTTTTCCTCCAACACTTGGTTTTCTGAGGGCTTGGAGGGTGATATAGTGTGCATGCCAGTGTGCCTATTCACCCTCCTTCATTAACTGGGGGGGGTGGTTTAGTGTACATGCTGGTGTGCCTATTTACCCTCTCTCATTAACTGGGGGGGTGGTTTAGTGTGCATGCCAGTGCGCCTATTCACCCTCCTTCATTAACTGGGGGGGTGGTTTAGTGTACATGCTGGTGCACCTATTCACCCTCCTTCATTAACTGGGGGCTTGGGGGGTAGTTTAGTGTGCATGCTGGTGCACCTATTCACCCTCCTTCATTAACTGGGGGCTTTGGGGGTGGTTTAGTGTGCACACTGGTGCACCTATTCACCCTCCTTCATTAACTGGGGGCTTGGGGGGCGGTTTAGTATGCACACCAGTGCACCTATTCACCCTTCTTCATTAACTGGGGGCTTAGGGTGATACAGTGTGCATGCTGGTGTGCCTATTCACCCTCCATCAATCTTTACCCACACAGCGGAATATTTATCAAGGTATTTTTTGCTTTACTCTATGAACACATTCTGACTGTGGTTCACAGTTATTTTTTTATTGCAGTAGTTATTCACAAGGTATGTTATTTTATTTTCATATCACAGGTGCTGACCCAGCATCCACAGATGGCTTCTGCTATTATATATATATTCAATTTCTTTCTTGTAGTTTGCTGTACAAGACCAAGGCAGGGAGGGCCCCTCTGCTGTGGTCTTGTATTAGCTAGTGTAGTCTTTCAAATTTCATTACTTAACATTTTCACACTTGCTTAACTTTGTGTATACTTTAATTTGTAATCTGCTGACTTAATAAATGCTGCCAAAATGAAATGATAGGGTATTTCTCGCTCCTGTGAAAAAGTCACATGACCACCCACTGCTTGTTGATGCAAATCAGTCATGTCACCAGTGAGGTTATGTATGCAATGGCTTCTTGAGCAGCTTCACCAACCTTAGACAGGATTTTAGCAAGGGTGAGGTTGAATGTGATCAGGTAATGTATGCAATGGCTTCCTGAGCAACTTCACCAACCTTAGTCTTATTCTGCTAGACTCCCCTCTAAGCTTTGCCTTACCTGCATACTGGTTACCAATATATCACCTTGCTTGTAACAATCTACATCAATATCATGACATGTTGCTCACCCGTCTATCTATGGACAATTGGATTACTTCACTTCCATCATTTGCAACACCAAATTTTGGAAAGAAGAAAGTGTGGTAAAATTTGGTGTTGCAAATGATGGAAGTGAAGTACTCAAAAATGTTGGAAAGAAGACAATCAAGTACTTCACTTCCATCATTTGCAACACCAAATGTTGGAAGGAAGTCAATCAAGTACTACAGTTCTGTTGCCCATAGTGGACACATCTTCACATTTTTCTCCAATCATTCTGAGGACAGCAGTTGGCTTTTCGCCAGCAAAGAAAAAGGCAGTTTTGTTGCTATGAACATTTCACAGGTCAACTGTGTTGTTTCATCTAGGTGCTATCTACTGTTCTAGGACCTTATTATGGCATCCTCCAGGGTGTCATGATGGCTTTTCTAGTTTGTGGCTCTGTTGTGGCTCATGACACTGGGCGAAGCTGCTAAACCTCATTGTTGCTAAAGTCCTGTAAGCTTGCTCAATCACCTCTGTGCAATGAAATCTCATCTAAGTTTGGCAAAGCTGCTCAAGAAACAATTGCGACTCTAACTCTTCCCCTGACCCTAAACCCAACCAATCACACTTAACCTCTGTTGCATATGTCATTTCTGCACCTGGTATTAACCCCACATAATCTAGATCAGATCAACTTGAATAATGCATGCTGTCACCTCAGACTGGACAATTTGAATTTAAGTTACCTAAGTTGGTACTATCCCCTTTTAGTCTAGATCAGATTGGCTTAAAATTTTTCAAATGGTGCCACTCACTGAACTTCCATCATTTCTGTCATGGGGGACTCAGATCCTGTCACAAAACTGTCCAAAAACCTCTCTAGCCATGTGGATGAACTACTCTGGAATTCATCACCATATCAATTATCCTTAGATGGGAAGGATGATCATAATTTAGTGCACAAAGCCAAGTAAGCAGTTTCAAAGTTAAGGTTCAACTCAGATTGAACTGCTGAATTTTAAGGACAAGACTGTGGAACATATGTCAGGATGTTCAACTAACCAGTTCTGGTGTTGGTGTCAAGGAAACTGAGATCTCTGAGATTGAACTCTCCAGGGCTGCGGCCAGCATAGCCTATGCCATAGTTAATAGTTGTAAGCTTCTATTTGAATTTGACCAGACTGTGTTTGTGATTTTTTGAACACAGTACAGGCTGATTGGGACGTCCACCATTTTCCAGACAAAGCTAAGGTATCCCCAAACCCACTGAATTCTGATGGCCAACAAAGGGAGAAACTTGCAAAATATTTCAAGACTCCTTCTTTTGGCCACATCTTAGAGCCAACCATGTTTATTAACATGCACAGAAGGATACTCACTTGGCATTTGCCAGAGGTCTTGGTGCCTGATCGAATGGTACATCAACTTTCTGATATAAGTTCAAAGACCTTGGTAATCAGATATATTCAGAAACAGATTAATAGCTCCATCAAATCCCTTCGACCTGTCTTAGACAAGTCTTTTCCCAAGGGAACTACAGAGGAAAAGTACCCTTGGTGTTCACAGGGATTCGTCATACTTTTGGGGGGGGAGAGTTTGGAGCAGGATGGGTGACTTTATGCCCAGGTGGATTTATCCAATGCCAAGAGGTAAATTTGTCTATCTTGCCCCATAGGGTATAAAAATAACTTGATTGAGCTAGTGTCTTCAAGATAGTTTATACCAATCAACCTCCCTTTTATTGCCTGTAGTTCGAAATTGGTTGGCTACAATGACTGTCTCTGAACAATTCTGGATGGCCATCACCAATATCATTTCACCAGATCAGTATCTTGCTGGTATGAAATCTGTGTCTGCACTAAAGGGTATAGTTCATACCCAAAAACCAGTTGTTTGGCCCTCATCATTTTCTGGAATTGAGGTAATTGTCAATAGAGAGATGCCCCATCATCAGGATCTGGGTGCATCCCCATCAGTCTATGACCTTCTGGTTAGCTTGGGACAAGATCACTAGGCCATACTAGATCTCCCAGACCTGGGTGCTCAACTAGGATATCCGCCTGGGACTATGGTATATATTGCAAGAAAGGTGCTAGAGCATGGTGTCCCAAGATGTGGTGATGGGGAGAGGATCGTGATTGCCCACTTTGTCAAAGATAAAGTGCATGACAAGCAGGGTATTCCAAGAGCAGGCTTTCTGATGGAGCAGGATTTTCTTATCCCAGTAGGGGCTGGTAGAGGTTGAAAACCTGTTATGAAGGTGAGAAGGAATGGTGGGGGGGAGGGATCACACCCAGGCAGTAAGTAGAGTTAATTAATATACCAAGAGGGGATATGGCTAGATAATTTTTCTGTCACTTTGCTTGCCTGTAGTACTTCTGAATTCTCATTCTCAAATGTCTAGCCAGAAAAAACCACATCTCAAGGTCATTTCATATTCTTTCAAAGGCAGAGGGAGTTTATCACAACAAAAGACTTGGATGTTGACCATATGTCCTTCAAGCCTACAACAGGCAAGAGGGGAAAATGAGCATGGCTCTAAGTTCAAGCTGATCCACTGTATAAAACATCAGGGGGACATTCCTCCTCTTCTAGCCCAACAAAATGTACAAAAGAGGCTCCAATGGAATTTCCAGATTCTGGGACTTATGATGCGTATTGGGAAACATTCAGAGACTTTGTTCTAGAAGCAGAGGCTACTCAGCATGGAAGAAAAACAAAGGTATGACTCACGTTCTCAAGTTGCTGATGACTCTCTTCTCATACTACGTGATATAGACACAAAACAGTTTTATAGCAGACTACCTTGCATATCGAGATCTATATCTAGAAATCATCCTGGAATCCGAACAATTTGTCTGTGAAGGCATGTGTGAGTCTTGCCAAGATGCTGAGGCTACATTCAGCTATGTGACTTGCACTGGGAACCACGGCTAGTGCTGCCCTTACATGATCAAGTCACATCAGTCATTACCTTTTCACAAAATCCAATTGTGGATTGGCAAGTGCTTCAAGGATGTCACTCTTGCCAATCTGGGTTTTGTGTGGTACTTGGGCCATGGGGGCAAGCCTTGCCCTTGGTATGGAGCTTCACTACTTTATGATGGCAACATGGAAGCTTTGCCACATGATACCAGCCCTGTCACTATTGTGCATTCTTCCAGGGTGTTCATTCATAATGTGACATGGTGTCATTGCCAGCGCCCTGTTCCAATACAGCTCCTGCAGCTCCTTAGAGCAGGACTATTCCCTACCAGCTCCACCTGGCCCAAGTCTGCTTTCACCTTTGAGGTCCTGGATCATTTTCTCATAGATTTCTTGGAATGCAAGACTTCTGCAAGGAGCTTCTTTGAGAAACTCACAAGGCTGACTAATAACACATTTCCAGATACTGTCCTGGTGAGTAGAGGTACACTTTAACCAGGAGATTCCTCTAAATACCTGTTTGTGTTAACAGGACCAATATCATGAACTGATGAGAGTATCCTGTCTGTGGTGGGACTTGAAGAACTGAAAATAGTTTGTATTTGGCCACAACATGGAATCAAGTCCAGGCCCAGGAGATCTTGCTCTCTTCTGCCCTTCATGTCCACAGCCAGGAATCAATATGCCTTTGCTTTGGGAACAGAAGTACGAAAGGCAAGTTGCTTATTATTCAAAAACATGAAGCTGGCCAGGCCTGAGGCTATGTCATGTGGACCAGCCAGGCCCAGGACTATGTCATGTAGACCAAATGTTGGCTGGGCCCAAGGCTACGTTATGTAGGCCAAATGTTGGCCAAGATTTTCTTGCAAGCCTAATTGAGATTAAACTCAACTGACTTGTTTTCAGGTGGCTTGTTATGAAGAGATTGGTGGTAGATGGGAACTTTACTGCTCAGCACATGAACATGTGGGAACCTGAACAAGACATCTTCCTTTCAGATGATTCAGGTTATATGGTGATGGACTCAGAATATCAGGCTCACTTGGGCTCAGCTACCAAAAGTAAAGAGGTGAGTCACATGGTTTACAGTGAGGTGCAAAACTGTTACAATGTTTGGTACTTTTTCAGTGTACACAATGTAGCGCCTGTATGCGTGGGAATTACGCTTAGTGTTAGTGAGACATTATATAGTAGCGACTGTTGGCTACAGT
The DNA here is from genome assembly GCA_016695475.1 of Suillus decipiens. Lineage (NCBI taxonomy): Eukaryota > Fungi > Basidiomycota > Agaricomycetes > Boletales > Suillaceae > Suillus > Suillus decipiens. Next base: position 21,973 of record MU172918.1, on the reverse strand, counting down.
CTAACACTTGGGTCACATGATTTGGCCCTGAGCACATGAAGATATGACTATTTTAAGGCAGAGATACCATTGTAACAGTTTTGCACCTGGTATGATAATTAAGGTATTTGAGAAATATCAGTACTTGGTATAATCTCCTTTGGCTTTAATTACTGCCTCAATCCTCCTAGGCATACTTTCAATCAAATTCTGACACACCTCAGCTAGTATATTGTTCCATTCCTCCTCAATCCTTTTCTACAACTCCTCTAATTTCTTAGGGGGGTGCTCATACTCTGCAAGCCTTCTTTTGAGGTGACCCCAGAGATGTTCCAATGGGTTAAGGTCAGGAGACTGTGCAGGCCATACCATAGTCCTAAATTCCTGGTCGTCTAACCACTTCTTGACCTTTTCGCAGGTATGCTTAGGGTCATTATCCTGCTGAAAGATAACATCAGAAGGATTAAGACCATAAAACTCCAGGGAATTCTGAAGTTCATCCTTCAAAATTTGAAGGTAAAGATCCCCATCCATCTTACCATCAATCTTAGCAGCATAGCCAACTCCTTCCCAGGTCATACAGCCCCACATCATCACAGAACCTCCACCAAACTTGACAGTTCCTTGTACCAATCTGTCACTGAGCCCCTCTCCTGACTTTTTCCAAGCCCATTTGCAACCATCTGACCCTAGGCAATTGATCTTGGTTTTATCAGACCATATGACCAACTTCCAGTCCTCCAAAGTCCAGTCTTTGTGAGCATAGGCAAAGTCCAAGTGTGCTTTGCAATGTCTGGCAGCCAGTAGAGGGTGTTTGGACTTGACTACAGCTTTCATCCCAGCTTTTTTCAGGTGATGACGAGTGGTACTTGGATGAAGAGGTTGATTAATAATATTTGAAAGACATTTGGTCACTTGGACAGCAGTTTCTGCCTTCTGAGTGGAGATGAGATGGATAGCATGGTGAATGTTGGCAGAGGAAAGCTTAGTTGGATGACCACCAGCAGACTTTTGCAAGGAGGAACGCTCTTTGGAATGAAGCCTGGAGATAGTAGCAGTGCTGAGACCAGTTGTAGAGGCAATAGAGCAAATGGAATGACCAGCATCAAGCTGAGAGAGAATGGTGTTCTTTTGAGTGGTAGAGAGGGATCTCATGGTGGTAATGGTTGAGAATAAAGAAGTGTGGGAGAAGTTTCAAACTCAGACATAATGTTTTCATGTATATCTTTATTTGTATCAGCAAATAACAGCAACTATTCTTTAATTTGACTACAATCCTACCATCTATATCAACAGATGCAAAACTGTTTGTTACAGTCATTGTATGCCCCTCTATTTTCTTTCGTTCTTTCACTCTTTCTTTACACTTATGTCATCATTCCCTTGTATATCACTTTCACCCATGGTCACTTGACCGTACATTCATATGCGACTCATTCTGACTCGGCTCTGCTTATGACCCACTCTGACTCCTTATGACATCTTACATTCAATATGTCGTACTTTAGCTGCCTTCCTTCTTTGGTTACGCAGCCCACTTATATCTGACAAGCTTGCCCTAAAGTCCCTTCATACTTTAGTATATAAACACTCATAGATACATGGTATTTCCTCATTCTAATCTTACTGGGTTTTACCTGGATTCTTCCTTCACTAAGGACCCCCAGTCCTTAGTCGTCTAAGATCGTATCTAAGATTAGCACACCTAAGTCTTAGTCTAAAGCAAACTTACTTACCTCAACTCAGCTAGTTCCATGTAACCCTACTTGGAACTATCTTCATCATTGTAGAACGTATTCAGCTCAGCCAGTCTAGTCCTCTCTGGCACTTGACTGTCTTCGCTGCTTACCTTGACTTGTGCTAGGCCTTCATCCAGCTAGTACTATGAACCCATGACTCTTGATACCTCTTGTTTGAGGCAGTCATGTTCAGAACTATCCCAGTTCATAACACTGTTACAATGATATCTGTGCCTTACAATAGTTATATCTTCACGTGCTCAGGGCCAAATCACGTGACACAAGTGTCGGATTGTAGCCAACAGTTGGCACTATATAATGTCTCACTAACGCTAAGCATAATTCCCATGCATACAGGCACTACATTGTGTACACTGAAAAAGTACCAAACATTGTAACAGTTTTGCACCTCACTGTATTGTCCTTTTTGAGCAGTGTCTTAATGTCTCAGAAGAGGTCTGCATGTAGCAACCATCAAGCAGTCAATGCAGCTAATGCAAACTGAAGCAATCTCTGAGCTACTGGTGTGGGTGCTACAGCTTGTGCCCATCATGGATGTTTTGTTCCCCACTCTGTAGTAGACTTTCAGAAGGGTGAATGGCAAGTCTCCTTTAATTTATTATGTGATGGCCTGATGTGCTAATGAAATCAAGTCAAGGCACATAAATGTAGATTACTCCATATGCAATGCTATCACCCAAGCAGCCAACTCCATTGACAACTTGCTCATAATTTATGATGTGGGGTGTCAGTGGAGCCTTCACTTTGGAGAACATGTTGACAATTGCCCTTGTTTGACACTCCCTGACAATATAGATATTGTAGCTGCAGTGGGGAAATTTCATCTCAGTGCTCATAAGCTAGCTTGTTTTGCTAGATACAGCCTAAACTTCATCTTAGGCACTGCCCAAGTTGATGGAGAAATTCTGGAGACACTCTGGGCTCCCCTTAACAAGATATCCCCAACTGCCTGTTCTATGAGCCAAGCCCACTGTCAAGAAATCCCTGATGACCATATGCGTAATTCAAACTGGAAAAAACTTGTAGGGATTGGTAAGTGCTAAAATTGATACAGATAAGACTTTGATTAAATATTTTCAGTTAAGACTCTGTTATGAAAGCACAAACATGCTTATAAGGGCATTGATGACACCAAGGTCCCTTTTGAAGAGCTTACAGGATCATTGGATGTCAACAAAGTCAGCTTGTGGGAAAGTGACCAGAAATGAGCAACCAAACAGCGAGGGGAGCATCTGGACATATACAATCTAAAAATAGATAAATGTGAGCCCTTCTACTCACTTCTATATGCTGTACATTCTGATGGGTGATCGGAAGCACCAACCATGGCAGAAATACATTTTGAATTAACTGAATCCAAATATGCAGATACCGGCAAAGTGGGATCAGTATCCTGGCTTATTGAGGGAATCAACTTGGAGGGTGCACAGTATGTCATTTTATCACCTTTAGGGTCAGAGTGTGTTTCAATTCCTCCATAGGGATGCATTAAGGGTAGATATCCAGCAGTTTCCAAGAGATGCATCTGCTACTCAGAAGGCTGTGGTTGCCAAGAAGCAACAAAAATTAGCTGCACAGATCTCAAAATATCATGAAAGAACTGATGCCATGACCCAGGGTATCAAAGTCAACTCAGGTACAGTGCCCCTGGATGACATCAGATTTTGCACTGCAGATGTTGCGGAGTTAGGGCCAGAAGCTATAGATCTGGAATTTGCCTCAGAGATTGGTGAGGAAGTTCCTGCAGAAGTGATGGGTATTTGGATGCCATCATCCATGCCTCACGAAGATGCTCTGGCCCTTGGGTTGGGTGCTCTAGCAGCTGAAGAACTCCAATTACAGCAGGGTCAGTCAAATGATTGCCTAGAAAGGTTATGGCAGGCTCTTGGTCACAAATCAATCATTTACTGTCAACACTTCCAAAGTGCAGATTCCACATGGGCAGGCACAAGGTCGAAGCAAGAGGCCTTACAATGTCAGATAAAAATAGATAAGTGTGTTTGAGGCTATCAAAGGGCAAGGGATGCAATGCAGAGGCTGGGAGTAGACAAAGAAACTCTCACTAATGTTTATCAAGAAATTCAGCCAAACCAGCTCACTGTGAATCAGGAAGTGACCAAGGAGAACAGACATGGGCAGGGATCAGACAGATTGCCTTGGTTTTGGAGATTCAACAGCAGTGGGAATACTCATGAAGATCCATGGATGGATGAATGTAGGTGATACTTAATATTTTATATGTGTTCTCACAATAAGTATTAGTCTACAGGGTCAATTGGTTAAAAGCCAAGGCTGGGTGGCAAAGGTGGGAGGAGGAATTGAGCTTGGTACAACATGAGATGGGTTGGACAGTTAGCTGGTTTCAAAATAAGAAGGATGAATGGGATAGAAGATATCACCAAGCAACAAAACCTGGCCATCAAGCATATGCACAGTGACAGGTGCTCTTGTGGGAAAGGTTTGAATTGGATGCCCAGAATACATTCAAGGACAAAATGATTATAGTCAATTAACTCTACAATTATCTTTGTATAACCCTATGTAAATTCATAGGGGTCTCACCAAAGAATATGGCCAGGACAGAACGTAGCTACTGTATATATGGTTCAGCCGGCCAGGTTATCCTGACTGCATAATTGGCCAGACCACATTACACCTATTGTACATATGGTTCAGCTGGCCAGGTTATCCTGACTGCATAATCAGCCAGACCACATTACATCTATTGTGCAGATGGGTCAGCCAGTCAGGTTTGCCTGACTACATAATCGGCCAGACCAAAATATACCTACTGTGCATATGGGTCGGCCAGTCATGTTTGCCTGACTATGTAATTGGCCAGACCAAGATATACCTACTGTGCATATGGGTCAGCCAGTTATGTTTGCCTGACTACATAATTGGCCAGACCAAAATATACCTACTGTGCATAGGGGTTGTCCAGTTAGGTTTGCCTGACTACATAATTGGCCAGACCTGGATATACCTGTTGTGCATGAGTTGGCTGGCTCAATTGGCCAGACTACTATTGGCCAGACTACTGGATCAGCCAGACCAAAACATAGCATCTGTATAGAGTGACCAGTCAGCCTGTTTGGCCTCACTAAACCATCTATCTCACTATGTAAGGGGTAATTCTCCTAGCCAGTCTACCATCTACAAGGATGACACACTGACACACTTTCATTTTCATACTGACCAGTACTGGCCCTATGGAATCAGCCAGGCCCAAGGTACAGGCATCTCCCTTATTATATAGATACTGGCCAGTACTGGCCCTATGGGGTCGGCCAGTCACAATCCATGAGTGTATCCCATGTTACTTTCATGCTGGCTAGTACTGGCCCTATGAATTCGGCTGGGCCCAATGTACAGGCATCTCTATTACCATATGGCTATTGGCCAGTACTGGCCCTACAGTATTGGCCAGTCACAATCCATGGGTGAATCCCATATTACTTGATACTGGCCAGTACTGGCTCTATGAAATCAGCCTGTCCAAATGTATTGGCATCTCCTCAATCTTATAGCTATTGGCCAGTACTGGCCCGATGGGATTGGCTGGTCACAATCCATGGCCATGTCCCTTCTAATATAGAGACTGGCCAGGGCTGGTCCTACAGGGCTGGCCAGTTACATTCTGTGGTTGTGTCTCCCCATATTTCTTACATGCTGGCCAGTACTGGTCCTATGAGGTTGGCCAGTCAGAAGGTATGGGCATGTCCCTTATTGTATATTTACTGGCCAGTACTTGTCCTATGACGCTGGCCAGTTACATTGTGCAGCTGTCCCATATTACTTACATGCTGGCCAGTACTGATCCTACAATGCTGGCCGCCTATCATCTATGGACATGTCTCTTATTACTTTGATACTGGCCAGTACTGGTCCTACAGGTCTTGGACATCTTCTATATTACTTAGGTACTGGCCAGTACTGGTTCTATGTGGCTGGCCGGTCACCCTGCCACCCCCATCTCATAGCTTATTGATCATTACTATATATATAATGTGCTTCAGCTGGAATGGCCCTACAGGCTGGCCAGTACAGCACCTACATGAATTTAGTACAGTCGGCCAGCCTCCACATCAGGAAACTGGCGAGAAAAAGGTTTTCATAGATACTATTGACAGAATATGATCAAAAATCTATGAAAATATTTATATTTATATTCTAAGACAAAGTAATACCTGACTGGGAGCAAAGTGATTTTGAAGGACAAGGAATTACAAGAAAACTACAAGTCTGATGCTAGTATGTAAGATGCCACAAGTGTGACCCATGGTAGAAAATTGTTGATAGATCATTGTCAGAGTGTAACTTTATGATACTTGTTTGCAATATTATGCAATACCTAGCTGCCAGAATGCTTACTAAGGTATGTACAAACCGTGGGAGCTAGGGATTTGAAAATTTCGCACTGAAGTCTTTGTCTTGCTCTTTTACTGAACTCTTTTGTCATTTCTCTACCAAGATTCTTCTTCTGGTTCATTCTTCCTTCCCTGGCTCCATCATGGTCCCTTCCCCTTTGCCTTCTTTGGTAGGCCCTCTTCCCTGGCTCGTTGGTGGATCCTCTTTCTGGGCTCATTGGTAGACCCTCCCATCTCGTTGGTGGACCCTCCCTGGCTTGTTGGTGGACCCTCTTTCTGGACTCATTGGTGGACCCTCCCTGGCTGTTGGTGCATGCATCCTGGCTCATTGGTGGATCCTCCCTGCTGGCTTGTTGGTAGACCCTTCTCCCTGGCTTGTTGGTGGACCCTCCTTCCTGACTCGTTGCTGCTCCCTTGGCTCTTTGGTAGTTCCTTCTTCATATTAGTCCATAGTCCACCCCAAGCATCACTTTCCTTCCTCCTTTCTTGTTACATGACCCACTATATACCACTTTGTAGTGCATGCATACATTTGTCAATACAAGTTAATTTTTGAAAATAAACTATCATGATCATTTATAGTATTTAGCACCCTTGAGTCCTTGGTGAGTTTGTCCGAAGCACTCTAGGCTTCTAAAGCTTTACTATGGTTGGTGGATATTTGCCAACTTGATAGCTAATTGCAAACTGACTATCAAGATTGTATATTAGGTGGTTTCCATCCGACTTAGTCCAGGTATTTAAAGCTTTGTCATTTGGACTACAATTATGATAGATATTATATGTATTTTAGACTAGATAAAGCTTTATATCATTTTATCATTTTCACATCGGTTTCCTGATGCAGCTGCACACATTGTATGGCCATTTGGCACGTCTGGGGTACAGGTTCTATGTAGGGTCTTAACTGAATGGTCTGAATGAACACCTGTGTCTACAATATTATCACAGGTAAGGACAATCCATTACACGATGATTATCTTTTCACAAGCAGCTAAGACCATACTTCGACACATCACATCCATGACAAAACTCCTTTCAACTCGCGCAACACCATCACAGTCCATTGAGATGCACATTTTCACAATTTTTGCAGTGCAGTCCAAAAGAGCACTGTCATGTATAGATCCAAGCCTGCCTTTCAGTCCGCCGCAAGAGTTGAGTATGTGGCACAGGTATCATTTTGTATCTTTCTGTGCCAGAGCCTTGAGCCTATCCTTTCTACCGAGCACAATTCTCTGTCGGTAGGGATGAAACACCTGTGATGATTCCAGACCACGAGATGCTTCCTCTAGAGTTACATTGCTGTTCATAGTCCTGTCGGCAGTGACAGTAGTTCTTGTAGAGTACAACAACTCCAGTGCCCAAATCGACTTCAATGCTATGTGCTCCCTGATGCCAGCTGTATATTCAGAGTAGTAAGGTGATATTGAGTCTAATGTCTTCAGAGCCTCGTCAAGAAGAATCAAGAGGTCCATATGAGTGTTGGGAATGAGTGTCTGGCTTGGAAATTTCAGTACCTTCTCATTTCCTTTGCACCTTTTTGACATCCTCTGGGCCGAGTTTGTATCTAGATGGTGCATGATGTATGCCTGGGATAGGAGAGCGAAGTTACAGACAATGGGAATATATAGTGTGTCGATGAGACAGGATACAGCAATACTGCTGGAATTACTGATGTCTTGGTGGGAGATGGCTGGAAAAGCGACATGCAAGACATACACAAGGAGTGGGGAGGCCATTGCAATTCTCAACATGTTGAGTTCTGATGGAACAGAAGATGTTGAGATCTTTTGGAGGCCTATGAATTTTCCGATGGTGTCGATTGAGCATGTGATTGCAGCTAGTAGGTGCAAGTGGTATCGTGGGTCATCACCTCTCTGCGAACTTACTGAGTTGAGAACACTTTGAGAGAGGTGAATGCTGGGGTGAGGGATGGTGACAATTGATCTATTGCATTGAGGCATTCTTTCCCAAGTCGTGAGTCAAAGAAAACTAGCTGAATATGTGAGGTTCACACCTTCCTGCTTTGCAGGCCAGTCATTATCCTGAAGTTGAAGCTCCTGAGATTTACCAGCTTTCTTCACTTTCTTCTTTGGGGAAGCAGTGTTCAAGTCATCCAGTATGTCCCCAGTTGCGTTTTGCTGCAGACAAATGAGTTCTACAAAATTATAGTAATGCTTGTGGAGAAAATGGTATTCAAAGTCTACATACCTGCTTCATCGTCTTCCTACTTTTGTTTCAGGGACTCGAGTTCTCTCTCTCTCTCGAGCACATGATTCCTCCATGCACCCTCATCGCACGTTGCCTGACTATCATAGGACAAAGAAAAATGAGACTGAAGGTCGAGGAGATAACCTGCATAGCCATGTTATAGAAGTCTGTGAATGAGCCTCAGCTGAGGCAGCAATATGAAGCAACCAACTTGGGATGGACTGGTCCTTCAGCTTGTATTTCAAAGCGGTGACTATCTATGGAGGAAACAAGAAATGAGCCACTTGACCATTGACTGTGCAAGATGAGTCAACTGTACGATGGCAAGGTGGACTAAAATCTGGGGTGAGACTGGCATATATTTGCAACTGTAGGTGCCTTGTATGAAGACAGGATGATCGGAGGACGAACACTTAAAGTAGTTTAGCAGTAGCGCAGCCTTCCAACTGGATTGGCTATTCAATGGGTAGGTGGGTTCTGGGTTGGATCATGCTTGGATACTTCCATACTGACAAGGAGCTGCAGAAAGAGCCGTTCGACCAACCATCAGCACAACCTTTTCTTTTTTTGATTTGAAACAAATATGTAATGGATTGTATCCGCTTTGTTTTTCCCATGCTACCTTAACCATCAGGTGGCTGCTTGTCCATGAGATGTTCAGTGAGATTATTGGCAATGATCTGGTCAATACGACTCATTGATCCATGTTCAAATATTCTGGACAATAAACAGAAGAATGCCCATAAAAGTTGTACTTTCTGCTTCCTCATGCACACGAGGCATGCAGTGATGTGTATCAATGTCTATGTTTTGTTAACTAGCATCAGATGCATCATGATTGACACCACCTGTTGACCCCTATTTTCCGTACTGATGAGGTTTGATGTTATGTCACCTAGGTGAGATATGCCATATTTGTTTACAGAACCTTTCCGTATCTCATGATCAGGTGTGAGTCATGTTGGCACAATATGGTTAGAGAAAGCTTCATGTGGCTACTTTGGCGGCCATTTCCTATTTGCTTTAGATTTGGCGTCTCTGTGCAGAAACCATGCTGCAGTACGTATATAACTTTTAATTTCATTGCACTCTTTGTGCCTCAGCGGTTCTCGGTTATCTCTGCCTCCGTCTCAATAAGTTGTTC
>MU172918.1:0-11920 GCA_016695475.1 Suillus decipiens | reverse complement strand
TCCATCTATCTATCTGTCCATCTACCCATCCATCCATCCATCTATCTGTCCGTCTGTCTATTCATCTGTCCATCCATCCGCCCATCTGTTATCCACCCAACACTCCGCTACTCCTGCTCTCAGATCCTTGGACCTTTGGATCCTCGTACCTTCGGATCATCGGATACTCATACCTTCGGATCGTCGGATCCTCGTACCTTTGGACCTTCGGATCCTTGCACCTTCAGACCTTCGGACCCTTGGTCCTATGGTCCTACGGTCCAGTCCTATTCTATCCTCCATCCTATTGTAACATCCCTCACTGTTCTACTCTGGACTTTGTCCAAGTAGTCTTGTCATCATCCCCTATCATCCAGGAATAGTTCCGGCACATTCCCGCGCTCATCTGGAAGTCCTTCAGAGCTCTATTGAGCCATCCTGCCCTAGAGTTCGTCCGGACTACATCCGGACTTCACCAGAACTCTCCCTAGGACTACATCCGAAATTAAGGGGCAATACTCGGGTAAGGGGCACAGCGCATGAGCTGAGGCCAAAGCCCTTTATGATCCATTAACCCTCCGAGCACGTCTCTAACACTGTACCAACATGGCTTCAGAGAACCTTCATGCAATCTCTGCTGACTGGCTCAGAAGCTTAGAAGTTGTGACATCCACTGGAGATGCTAAGTCATTTGTGAACCATTTCCTTTCTGACAGGTGGTTCAGAGGTTGGTGCTTGTCCAAGGAACTGAGGCATACTCACAAGTGCTTTCTCTTAGATCTTCTATGTTTTTCTTGGAATTTTAGGATGCTATCAGATTTGGAAAAAATATATGGATTTCTCTCAGGTGGTCGATGGAAAGCCATGACTTGAGCACTCTGGTCTTCGTGATTTTAAGCTAGAGGATCACACTGCCAATGCGCCTTCACTATTCCAACTCACAGGTCTGCAAGACATTAAAGGAGTACAAGGTGCTTTCACATTTACCATCACGAGACTGGCTGCACTCGGACGAGGGTTCTTCTGTCTGACCCAAGATAGCGATGGAAAGTGGAAGGCTTTAACTCTTTTCACAAACATGCAGGACCTCATCAGGCATGAGGAGTCTTCAACAGATCAACATGGCCTTTATGAAGGTTGAAAAATAACCTGGGAGGAGGATGTTGACGCAAGATTCTGTGCTATAGAGGCTGACCCCACTGTTATGATCAGTGCAGTGCAGTGTTTCTCATTAATTCTGATGGATTGACAAGCATAAAAAGTTGGTGATGGGCAGGCCAGCCTTATGTCTGCAGTGCAGCTTGGTAGGATGGGCATTCGTGTACTTGTTATTGAGAAGAATGCGTGTGTTGGAGACTCCTGGCAAACACAGTATGTGCAAACACAGCGGTAGTATGATGTTCTATGTTATAGATGCAAACCACAGATACCCGAACCTTATGTTGCATAGTCCTGCATGTCAAAGTTCCAGTACGTCTTGTCATTTTTCTATAAGAGGCTTGGAGCTAATATACATACAGTGCTTTACAGTCCCTATCTGTGTGTACTTTCTGTCATTCAGAGGTATCATGTACCTCAGTAATTCTAGGACAACCTTCCCCAAGTACATTCCTAAAGGGAAACTTGCCAATTTTCTGGATTCATATGCTGTAGATCACGAATTGTGTGTCTGGTTCTCGAATAGCATAGCCTCAACTCCAGCGTATGACTCATCATCTGCAAGATGGACTGTGGAAGTCCAGCATGGAGACCAGAAAGTATTCCTTACCCCAAAGCATCTGGTACTCACCACAGGAATTGGGAACCCTTGCATTCCTGCTTGGGATGGAATAGATAAATTTCAAGGAGCCTTGTATCATTCCGAGTTCCATAAAGATGCAGAGCAATTCTGAGGCAAATGCATTGTCGTTGTGGGTGCAGTAAGTCGTATCTCAATTTCATAATTGCATGCACACTCACGAGAGCATCAGGGTAATGCTAGTGGAGACATGTGTCAAGATTTCATAGCACATGGTGCCACTGAGGTGCATGTATGTATTGAATTGCATCAAAATCACGATTTAATAATGAGGGGAAGGTAACGATGGTCCAAAGAAGCGCTACATGTGTTATATCTTTGTCATATTCCATACATCCGATCTCAGATCCAATCATATCCAATCGATCCTGCTTCTATCCGGACCACAGATCCAATCCAGATCACCCATCCAAGTGCCCCAGCTTCTCATGTTCTAAGTCCACTGTGCATACTGGCTTCTATCCCCTTTCAGTGATCTACCTGCACCAGTGTCCCAGCTGTGTATATTCCTGTCCTGCTTACTGATCCATTACCTGTGCTTCATATCCGACTCGCATTTGCTGATCTGCTGCGCATTTACTAATAGACTTCCATTATACATACTTTGTGCATAGCCCTCCGGTTCTGGACTCACTGATTATCCATACTATCTACCTATAGTATATAAACTACATGTACAACTCTAGAGAACCTTAGTTCGAATATCATCTTAGATTCTACTCATTCTGTTCATCCGAATCTGATCCACTTCCAACTCTAAGTATCTTCCGAGACTTAGGATTGATTCCTATAGTCTACATGTCTGACTCTACCTCCGGTAGTCTATATCCATTAGTTTCTAGTACAGACCTCATCCACTACTAGCCTTATACCTCGAATCCATCCATACCCTCCAGATACCCTCCAGACGTACTCTTTCCATCCATACGTCTCGGATATACCCCAGACGTGCCATATCCAATACCTTCGGACCTTCAGATCCACTATGCAAGCACATCTGGATCCTCGGACAAAGATTACTCCTCTGAAATAAAGGGTAGTACTTGGGAAAGGGGCACAGTGCATGAACTGAGGCCAAAGCCCTTCGGATCTCTCACCTATTGAGTACAGTCTTAACAATCTTTAACTGCCATGAATGAAATAGTCAAGTCGCCTTTCCCTGACGGCACCCCTATTGAGGAACTGGATTTCCACAAAAATTCAATGCCTCTGGCCCTAATCCTGCAACTGAAAATGTCAGGTGGGATACAACATGTAAAGATGTTTGACAAGGAACTCCATCACAGTTTGCGCAAGGTGGGATTCAACCTAACTTGGGAACTTTCTTCTGGTGGTGGCGAGGTTGGGGTGGAAGGATTTGTGTATAGCCGCTTTGGGTTGGGAACTAGTGCATTCACACTTGTTCTTGAGATGAGTGATATCTTAAACATCATGCAGTACTTGACACTGGCTGTGGTAAGCTAATTGTCAAAGGCAGAGTCAAGGTAGGACTTGTATTTGTTATCCGAAGTCACTTTGACAAAGATAGGATCACATTTAAAGATGGCTTCAACCTTTCAGCTGATGTTATCATCCTAGCATAGGGGTCTGACTAGTAATTTCTTGTTGGTCTTTCTCACACATATTCCAGTACAGGATATGAACCCATCATGAAAACTGCAAGAGCTCTTCTTGGAGACAAAATTACAGACCAACTTCCGCCTGAGGTGTGGGGCCTGGACTCAGAGGGAGAACTTAATCAGATATATCGACCCTCTGGACATCCGGGACTTTGGTTTGCTACCGGTGGGCTTACCTTCCTCTATTCATCTATATATCTTTTTGATGAATGCAATGATACAGGGTCTCCAGATCTTGGCAAGAGAGCTCAATATAGCATGATGAAAAGGGTGTTACTGTTATACATGATACAATGACAGCCCTTCAGTCTACTTCTCAACAATATGCAGTAGCAACTCGAGAAATACAATATTAGCAGTCTTGTGCTTTGCCTCTGAAAATAGACACATCATGTCTCTTCACCTTTTCAACCTCCACAATGCTGTGTACAATTGACCATGAGCGAAGAGATCCAGTTTGGATGGAACACAAAACGATGCGACAATGCAGTGCACTCACGCGCCATGCATGTTAAGTTCTGGAATGTCTGATGGTCAGTAAACATGTCTATGTGCATACCTAGCATGTCCATTTGCCACTTCTTCAATGCATGGACGATCATGAGAAGCTCCTTTTTATAGGTTGGGTAATTAAGTTGTGCCATGCATAGCTGCGTTGAGTCAAGGGTAACAGGGCGAGCTGGTTCCCTTATCTTCCCCAAAGACAGGACCGCTCCAGTCCGATGCATCGCACGTGATAAAGATTTGTTGTCTCCCCAGGGTTATCATAGTTGATTGTGGTCAGGCAGTGCGGGCTAACAATGAGTTTCTTTATAGCCTCGAAGGCTTGTCTGTGTTTTGGTGTCCAGGTGGGGAATCAATATTCAGCAGCCTTGGTAGTCAATGGTGTCAGGATGTGTGTATAAGTGGCCACATCTGGAAGGTGGTAGATGAAATATCTGACAATACCAAGGAAAGCACGAATGTCCATCATTCGATGAGGTTGTGACCAATCTAGAATGCGAATGACTTTCATTTTATTGGCCTTGATGCCACGAGCAGATATGTGGTGGCCCAATAGTCCTGTCAGTAGTGACAGTAGTTCTTGTAGAGTACAACAACTCCAGCACCAGAATTCACTCCAATACTATGCGCTTCCTGATGCCAGCCGCATATTCAGAGTAGTGGGGTGATATTGAGTCTAACGTATTCAGAGCCTCACCAAGAAGAGTCAAGAGGTACATACGAGCGTCAGGAGCGAGTGTCTGGCTTGGAGATTTCGGCACCTTCTCATGTCCTTTGCACCTTTTTGATGTCCTCTTAGCCGAGTTTGTGTCTAAATGGTACATGGCATGTGCCTGGGATAGGAGAGCAAAGCTACAGACAATGAGAATATATAAGGTGTCGACAGGACAGGATATGGCAATGCTGCTGGTCTTGGTGGAAAAGGGTTGGAGAAGTGACACGCAAGACATACACAAGGGAGGCCATTGCAATTCTCAACTTGTTGAGTTCTGATGGAACAGAAGATGTCGAGAGCTTTTGGAGGCCTATGAATTTTCTGATCATGTCAATTGTGCATATGATCACAGCTAGCATGTGCCAGTTATATTGTAGGTCTTACCTGTCTGCAGACTTACTGGGTTGAGAACACTTTGGAGGCAGGTCAATGGCATGGTGAGGGATGGTGACGATTGACCTATTGCATTGAGGTGTTCTTCTCCAAGTCATGGGTCAAAGAAAATGCAAGATTCACACCTTCCCGCTTTGCAGGTTAGTCATTGTCCTGAAGCTGAAGCTCCTGAAATTTACCAACTTTCTTCATTTTTTTCTTTGGGGAGCAGGGTTTGAGTCATCTGGCATGTCCTTGGTTGCATTTTGCCGCAGATAAATGAATTCTACAAAATAACAGTAAGGCTTGCAGAGAGAATGATATTCAAAGTCCACATACCTGCTTCATTGTCTTCTTGTTTTTGTTTCAAGGACTCAAGTTCTGTCTCGAGTGAGAGTGCATGATTCCTCCATGTACCCTCATCGCATGTTGCCTGACTATCGTCAGACAAAGAGAAATGAAATTGAAGGTTGATGAGATGACCTGCATGGTCATGTAATGGGAGTCTGTGGATGAACCTCAGCCAAGGCAGCAACGTGAAGCAACTGACTTGAAAGCAGTGATTGCCTATGGAGGAAACAAGAAATGAGCCACTTGACCATTAACTATGCGAGATGTTGATTATACAATGGCAAGGTGAACTAAAATATGGGACAAGACCGGCACGTTTCTGCAACTCTAGCTGCCTTGTATTAAGATAGGATGATCGATTGATGCTTGAAATATCTGGAGAAATTTACTGTATACACCCTCATTCAAAGCTAGTCCAGCTGGATTCCGATAAGTATGACGGCTGATGGGAAAAATGAGCTCAGATATTTCCATACCGATAAGGTTACATCACCAAAAGTCCAAAAACCAGGTATTGCCTTATTAGGCTGATGGTCATGAGATTTTCGGGGTCACAGGTTATGGCTTCTGAGATGATGACGCCAGTGCTCGATCATCATGACGTCAAGCAGTTCGAAGCTTACCATTGTTCCTGTGTATGCTATGCATATGAGATGCTTCTGCCATTATGATATTGTCCTGATATACTGTTCTAAGTTTACTCTCTCCCTGATATGCTTATGGTCCACCTCAAATGCCTGGTTAACAGAGAAAGTTCATAAGTTCATCATTCTCATCAATGTTCTCCACAGTACCCTCACTCTGCAGAAGTTCATATAAATCTTCCAGCATCTTGTGACCCACACTGCCTCCTCTGAAATCCATGAACATGTCCTGATCTACAAAACTGAAGGGCAAATTAGTATTTAGTGTAGTGGTAGCGAAGGCGATACATACTGGTTCACATAAAAATACATATAGTCCATGTCCTTGTCTTCCAGTGGATGGACAAACAAAGGTCCCAGTTGAGTGTCAGTTTGTCCATATGCAAATCCAGGAATTAAATGAACTCCCCAAATCACTTGATTGGGATCAACAAAGCTGAAGCTGTCAGGATCATCCCGACTGAAGAATCCAATGTGATGGAGTTGTTTCACAGACCACCCAGCCTTGAAGGTGACATCTTGTCCAAACCAATGGACAAATAGCACATGCATGTGAGTAGGTGCTGTTTGAGAAACACCAGGAGCATAGTACCACACATTGACGTGGAATATTTTGATAATGCAAGCATACCAATAGGGGTGTCGGTTGTCGTCATTCTCATGCAACAACATCATGATGTCAGCATGATTCTGTGGATTGATTGAATCTTGCTCTTGGTGAAGGTCATAGGTCATATAGTTGATGCGTAGGATACTATGTTCATAGAGTTGATTGTTAGCAAGAATAACCTGGCTCCTGTCCTCATCAGAAAATTCCTCCTCATCTCCAGAATAGTCAAGACCACGTAGTCTTGCCAATAGGTGATTTTTCAATCTCAGGATGAAGTCCTATGGCATCATAGTATTAATAGATATAAAAATATGATAAACTACATACCTTGACTGCCAGGTCTTCTGCCAGGTCATCAAGCCATGCAGTCATATCATATGACACTTTGGGGTATTTAGAAGTATGATAGTACACAGCAGGTGATGTCTGTTCATGTGGCACACTGGGTGCCTTGAGTAACTCCTCACATTGTTGGTTAATCCATGCAATAACCTGTTCACAGGCTTCAAGGTGGGTCATTGTAGTGACCATGGTCTTCTTATTCTTGGCTGTCCTAGGGTACCAGTGTTTGGCTCGCCAATGTTCAAGTTCTCCCTAAAAATAAGATGTCAGATACTCAACAAGTTCAGTTTGAGATAAACTTACCAGCTGTGTAGAATAGCCATCTGGAGTACCAAAATATCAAATTGTGTTGGGATAATGTCTGAGAACATGAAACTTGTAAGTCAATAAATTGAGGGCCTTGAATTTCAGACCAGACTTCTGCTTCCCTTTACCTGAAGATGCAGGCTGCTTTGCTGCTAATGTAGCATCTCGACATTCTCAGGCTGTGTACTCATGATGACTGCGAGATTTCACTCTCAAACACATGTGTGATGATGTCGGTCAATGAACAATGATGAATGCCTGGGATCTCGAGTTCAGGAGCATCAGCTTCTGATAAGAATTTTGTCTTCTCCTTTGGTAGTCGGATCTTTACAGTAGATTAGTGCCATCCATATTCTTCTCGAAAGAGGTTAGACTTATCTTCAATGTACTTATCCAACAGCTTCATTTTGTGCATGAAATTAAATCCAATTAGATCACTGAGGGAGCAATGAGGATCTGAACTTAGGAACTCAGCAAGATGATTGACATTAGCTGCTGAGTTACTATTGGTGGCAGAGTAATGCCACACCATCAGAACTCCAGAAGTATGGTTTGAGAAGCCATCAAATAAGTGCCTAGCACTGATTTCAGGCATGGAGAGACCAGGGTGCACTCCATGGACTGCTGCTTGGTCACTGTCCAGGGTTGGCACATCCATCACTCTCTCTAAGGTCAAGTTTCCCTCTGGAGCTAGAGTAGGATATGTTGGGTAAACACAATAAAGACCCATGGTGTTGGGTTCAGTCTGGAAAGGAATGAGTGCAAAGCAGGGATCTTTTGGCTCGGATGGAGGAGCTGGGGACAGAGATGGTGGCTGAACATCTTGAGATTGTTCTGCTTCCTGCAGAAGACACCCTCATTGCTGCCAGTTAGTGGGGGCATATTTGCAAGGTGTGTGGCTGATCCAGGGAGGTAGTCAATGAAGCACTGAGGCATGCAAACTGCACGTCCAGAGCACTTTGAAGTGACTGGGGGAGGTGAGCGTGAGTGTGGGATGTTTGATGGTCCTGCAATATCCTCGACCTTTGTATAATTAGCATAGTTAGTGATGTCTGAATAGTTTTGCTATCATAACTCACCTGCTCAAAAATGTTGTGGTTGACATCTATTTCTCCATAGTCCAATTGTTCTTCAACTCCTATTCCTACCTGAATTACCTCAGCACGCTCACTGCATACTCGCTTGCACTTCTTGCTGTGAGTCTTTTCCGACCCACATTTCTTCTTGCTAGCATGCTGCACTGAATCTGCTAGCTTCAGCAACTTGTTTTTTGCACAGCAAGCAGCATGCACAGAGAGGGATTTTTGTGCCAGGAACGTCTTACCACACCCAATGCAAACAGGCAAGTCCATTGGACAAGGTAGAGCAGGAGGGGGTGGCCTACATTTAGAGGCTGATACTCAATTCAATTGGACATATATGGCTGCAAAGTAGATCCAATTGCACAAGCTGAATACAGTACATAAAAATTTACAAGACCATCTGCAAACATGAGTTGCTGTTCAAAGGCTGAGGTGAGAGAAAGAACATACCGGAATGAGGAAGAACATACCAGGATCAGAGTCTCCACGAGACAAGACATGCAGTAGGTGTTACGACTGGGATGGGTCTGAACACAACTGCCGCAAAAGAGCAGTTTCAAGAGTCGTGGTCTCTAGGTGAGCGACGAAGACAGTTACATACAAGAGAGTACGAGACTGGCCGAGTCGAACACGTTCTACAATGACGAAGGTAGGTCCGAGTAGGGTTACACGGAACTAGCTGAGTCGAGGCAAGTAAGCATCGCTTTAGACTAAGACTTAGGTGTGCTAAGCTTAGATACGATCTTAGACGACTAAGGATTGGGGGTCCTTAGCGAAGGAAGAATCCAGGTAAAACCCAGTAAGATTAGAATGGGGAAATACAACGTATCTACTCGAGCTTATATACGTAAGTAGAAGGTACCTTTAGGGCAGGCTCGAGTAGGTAAGTAACGACTACGTATCCGAATATGGAAGGTAGTGAAATACAACGTGTTGAACGTATTTGGAAACGGAGTCGGAACGAGTCAGAGTGAGTCACGTATGAACGTATGGTCAAGTGACCGTGGGCGAAAGGATATACAAGGGAAGAGTTACGTATGAACGTACGGTCAAGTGACCATGGGCGAAAGTGATATACAAGGGAAGAATGATGCAAGCAAGAAAGACGAGTAGGGACAAGAAGAGAAAATAGAGGGGCGTACAACCATTGTAACATTACCCCCGTTTTACGGACAAAGTCACCGACTTAGTCACTTTGGTTATGGTAGTAGATGGGGTCGTCGGAGTATTCGAAGTCGTCCTCCTCGTCTCCTCCAGTGCGCCTCATCATATATGCGGCTTCTTCCGCACCTCGTCATCTAAGTTCTTCGCGCCGCTTCTGCTCGGTTCGGGGGATAGAGGAGTGGACTGAGTCAAGGTACGTCTCCCAGATACAAAGCGCTTCGTAGAACCTGTCATCCTTGTACGTAAGAGTGAATGGTGGTGTTCCATGAAACCGAGGGCAGTATAAAGTGAGATGACTGGGTTCGGATTGTTCACAGATGCGGCACTTGTACTGAGGGCATGTGATCTGACGATGACCATATTCGTGGCAGATACGGCACTTCATGTTCTCGTTGCGGTTAGAGTGAGATTGACGAAGGGGGGATGGGACAGGAAGTGGTTTAGGGCTAGCAGATCGTGAGTTTCTCTTGCTATATGCCAAGCCGCAACGATGCTTTCTGTTTCTAGATGGTCGGTCGTCTGGTAATGACCCTTGAAAGGGAGCGGAGGTGGATGATACGGCTGTCTCAGCAGCAGCGAGGAGTTTGTCTGGTGAAGAAGAGGAAGTTTGTCCGAGTGCATCGACAGGGGTTTGCCCGGAGGCGGATGGATCGATGAGAGTGGCAGTAGGAAGCTTATCATGAAGGTTGAACGTGTCTGGTACTTCCCTCGCTGCAATGATCTCTTCATGAGTGCGGGCAAACGCAGTATAAAGCTCCTCCGGGTGTTCCTCCGTGCATACAAAGTTGGTTTCTTCTAAGACGTGTGTGGTAGCAGCGAGTTCCTCTTCAGAGGGGATGACGAGAGGGGGGTGGATCTTTAGCAATGTAAGTTGCGCTGCAAGGGTAGCGTCGCCAACCCAATCAGGGTGTGTCTTTTCTCCGTATGAAGGAAGGGCGGTGGTAGCTATACGTTCCAGAGTTTTCTGTGCAGAGGAATGCCCCGCCACTCGGAGATGAAGGTCTTTTACGATGAATGTCGAGGCTTCCTCGATACTAGATAGTAAGCCCCTAAGAGCATCAACATGGGGAGTAGATGTTGAATAGGACGAGGTGAGTGACGTATGCGTTCTTGTAGAAGTGTGCGGTGATGGAGGACGAGCGACACCCGCTCGTCGTTCGGCCATGATATGGATAACTTCTTCAACATCGCTCTTGAAAGTATCAGGAAGCAGAAGCACACCATAATGCTGAATGCATCTTTCAATGTGGTAAAGACGTTGCCGAATATGTTTGTCGGGGATCTCTGTGGCAAGTCTACCCAATAGAGAGGCAGTTCGGATGAGGTTGACGACGAGTTGGGGAACGTGGTTATGGTGGCGTTGGAGTTTATTGTCGATCTCGATGGCATGCCCTTGACAAAGGAGGGCAGAGATGATGAGGGAAGTGTTTTCGATGTCGGCGACGACATTTGGGTAATTTTCTTGGGAGGGGTCTTTGGGATCTTCGAGGTCGTTGAGGTCAGCGACGGCGTATTGACGGGAAAGTGGTGTGACGAATGATGGACGATTAACGAGGGTGATCTCAGAGTCAGAGACAACAGCGGGAGTGAAAGACATGTCAGACGAGTGGTTGATTGTAGAGGATCGGGTTAAAGAGCATCAAAGGGCATGGTTCGTCTTATATGCTTTCAAAATTCGAGCGGAGTTGCGGAGATTGTCTTCTGGGATCCATTCGTTATCGGCTGATGAGTATCCCTTCCAAGATACAAGATATCGTCGGTGTTTGCCGACCCCTTTATGGGAAAGGATTGCGTCAACTTCGTACTCTTCTTCTTCTTCGATAATGTCGGGTGGCGGTTCTAGGAAATTCGGGCCGTGTACGTCAGTTTCGCTATAGGTGGATAAGACTGAGGCGTGGAACACGGGGTGAATCTTCCATTGTTTCGGTAAACGGAGTTTGAATGTGATGGGTGATAACACTTCTTCGACGGGGAAAGGTCCATATCATTTCGGTGCGAGCTTCTGAGATGGGAGTTTGAGTCAGAGGTTTTCTGCAGATAACCAGACCTTATCACCGATCTTCCACAGGGTGTACTTCTTTCCGTGAGATCTTTCGGCCATTCGTTGCATTGCCAAATTGTGACATGCGATCGCTTCTTCCCTGATTTTCTGCAGCGAGCGTACTCGTTCTTCTGCGGATGGTACTGGTGAATCGGGGATAAGATGAGGGATGGCACGTGGTTCATATCCCATCATCAGGAAGAAGGGGGAGGCGTTTCTGGCGTCATGCTTTCGATGATTATGGACGAATTCTGCGATAGGAAGGTGTTCTACCCATTCATCGGGGTTGTTTCGACAGTAGATGCGGAGATACATTTCGAGCTCTTGGTTGAGTCTTTCGGTTTGGCCATCTGTCTGAGGATGGTACGCAGTAGATGGGGCGATCTGATAATC
>MU172917.1:1808128-1827499 GCA_016695475.1 Suillus decipiens | reverse complement strand
AAGGGACGACGTACGAATATTTAAATCAAAGCTTGTAAGTTGAGAGAAGACTTGATCACCCAGCTGTCGTGTGATGAAAGTGGAATGGACGGATGGATGATTGCTATGGAAAGCTTGCTGAATGGTTGTGGGATATAAATGCAGTTTAAGCGTTTGCCGTCCGATGCTTGCTGTGGGCGTGGCACTGCTGCACAGCCAGCCGGAACTACCACAGCTGCAGCACTCAGTGTGGCTTCTATCGAATCATCCAGCGAGACATGGTCGCGGTAATACAACAGTGACATCGACAAGGTGCTATTTTTAGACATTTGTGCACAGCTGCGACAGTTGTATTCCGTGTAGTGTAGGCTGGTTTAGCCAGCTGAGCTTTCAGTAAATAAGATAACCGGTCGTCGTGCTGTGCCGTGGGGAGAAGACTCTTCTGTCAGAACTTTCCTAGTAAGGTAAGTAGCTTCCATTGGCCTCCGAACACCTTGCGTTAGTGATTTAAGCCCAAGAGAAACAGATTTTGATTCTGTTGTGGCATGCCGACCCCCTGGCTAAGACCACTTATGATGAACTTTTCCATGAGTGAATATCAAGATGCATTTCGATAGAAAAAACCTCATCGTCTGCAGGTTTGAAACCTGCGTAGTTTAAGAGAAACAGCTTTTGATTCTGTTGTAGTAACCACCTGGCTAAGACCAGTTACGGTGAACTTAAGAAACCATCCATGAGTGGAAATCAAGGTGTGTTCCGATGGGAAAAAAATCTCGTCTACAGGTTTCGAACCTGCACAGTCCAAGAGAAGCGGATTTCGATTCCGTGAGGGTAACCGCACTGACGAGTCTGACTACTTTAACCCTTCTACTTGGAAGCCTTGGAAGTAGAGCACGGTGGTCGGGCTTCCCATAGTGTAAGGATATATATGATAATGACATTAAACCGGTGCAACTAATTATAGATAACATCGAAGATAAGGACAGCTCCGCAGAGTCGCAACAGACACGTCAACAAAAACAATCAGGAAACTGTTGTTACAGAACCTAGAGGGCGAGTCTGGGAGGAAGAAAATGAAAAAAGCTAATACAGACCAACGATTGCTACATGATCATCTTTTTACAGAATGTTCCAGTCGGTTTGAACCATCTGCAACTGCCCATCATTCCTCCGAGCCTGTCCATAGCATATCATGAGACGGTACCAGGCGGTGGCCGCGTTGATAGGTCAGGTCTTCCTCCACACCGTCTTCGATCCAATAATCCAGAAGACAAGCCAACGAGGAAGCCAATGTAAGAATGCGAAAAGACCCGAGCCGCCCCCAATTGATATATAAGTTGGAGGGTTAGGACTCAGCGCCTTTGCAACTATACGTGACGCAAATTCATCAGTAGGCATACAGCCTTTGCCTTGACTGATATGCAGGCGTTCGTACACCCGATCGAAGTAAGGCTTATAGATGGACGTAGGGGATAATTTAAGGGTGGCCGCCTGGTTGGCACTGATATTTGACTGAACGGCACCTGGTGCTACTAGAATCACTTTAATGCCGAACGGCTTGCATTCCATGGCTAGAGTATCACTGAGCGCGTGGACTGCTGCCTTAGATGCACAGTATAATCCATTCCATGGGGTAGCGCTGTGGTTAGGACGGGGTCAGCTAAAAGATGGAGTATTGCACCGTGCTCACACGTTTCCTACGATTGACCCAAGATTGACGATAAGCCCCTGCTTCCGTTCCACCATCGAGGGTGCGACGGCCTGTGCAACCCGCAAAATCGAGAACGTGTTTGTCTCGAAAGCCTTCCTGGCTTGATCTAAAGATACATCAAGCAACGGTCCTGCGATAAAACGAACATGACAATCGTTTCACTGTAGCTTGAAAGGTTTAACCAACCGATAGCTATAGCACCGGCATTATTCACAACGATATCGATTTTCCCCTGCTCCTCCAGAATGGACTGTACGACGAGTTTCACATCGTCATCACTGGTCACGTCCATGGCACGCTTTTCCACTGGATGCTTGAAGCCGTCCATTGTCTCCAGCCTACGAGATGTGGCATACACAGTACACCCCTGCTCTGCAAAGCGCTCACATCTGTTATCATGAGTTGAAGTAGCTTGAGGGGTTGAAGACAGCGGACTCACAAATGGAAGCCAATTCCGCCTTTTGAACAGCCGGTCACTAGAACGACTTTTTGCGACATGAAACTAGTAGGGTGAGGCGTAGTAATCTTTGTAAGTATATCTAATTTGGTACATGAAACGAGAAGTCCGTTCTGACGCATCATGTTATGTCCAGTGCCATGATTTACTTTGCAATGTAAAATAAATATGTAGCAGTACGTAAAATCGTTGACATTAGAGTAGATGTTAGCTCACACGAATCCACCACGATGGCTCTCTGCACTGCTGCATATATGCCCCACACGACCGAATGAATATGCACAGATGGGTAGGACGTGCAGCAGACACAAAGCCCAAAAAAGGCTGCAGCGCAATGGAAGCTGGATCGACAGCTTAATATAACTGCGAAAATGGATGATCAGCCTGCAGTACAGCATTATACCATAGTATTATTAGTGACCACTCACTTCACAACACCGGTGATTTAACTTGGCGCCTATACATCCTTCAAAGCTTCACGCTGGATACGTCGTAGGTGCCACCTCTCCCATCATCGCAAGCGCCGACCGTAGCCCAATAACATCCAGATCTCGCGCAGGAGTAACATTCAGCGCTTTAAGCACGATTGACGAATCGACGTCTGGTGGTGATGTGTATGGTGGGGGTTCTGGTATTGGGAAGTCCTGCTAATGATATGTTAGCATGTACAACAAGAGCGTTTTGCATAGACACGTCGATGTGGTGTTAGCTAAAGAGATGCGCACTGAACGTGACCCACCTCAGACCTCTCTAACCATCCCATAACCCACACCCATGCTTTACGTTCATGCATCCAGTTATAGTCCACACTTGAATCAAGTGTTCCGCCCCATTTTACAGTAGAAAGCACTGCATCGGGATCGATTACGAGGGACACGTCTACCAAAAGTCCATGGGAGAAGAATGAGAGGAGTACAAGTGCGGTGGAGGGGTCGTACGTGAGCATCCTGTAGGGTGTGTGAGTAGATATGCGCGCATAGATAGCAGAGAATGAGGAAGAGGTGATAAAGGACTCACCGTCCTGCAACACGAAGCTTCCGCCCCACGTCGTCGTCGGTAATGCAGTCTAGCATCATCACCGTAGCGGGTTCTGGCTGTGGCATTCGTTACCCGTGTATCGCCAAATGATTCCTGTCAGTGGGCGGATTCTCTATGTTGAGTTAGAAACAGGGTGAAAACCAATTCGGGCGTGATATTGTTTGGCAAGACCTTGCAAGTGTAACACTTGCAAACAAGGACCAAATTATGGAAAGCCAGATCTGCTTCTCGATTTAACTTTTAACTTCTACTTTTCAGAACCCGTAAGGTAAGTAGCTTCTACTGGCCAGTTATTGTTGTAGGCAGAACTGGCACTGTCAGGCAGATGGCAGAACCTCCCGGGCAGAATGTGGCAGAACTCCCGCACCTGCGGAACCGTGGGAGGATGTACTATATATCATGTCACTGTATGATAGCGTGAATCAAGCACTTTAAAATTCACTACAATGGCTACCAAGTCTGGGGGCCAGCCTCTGAACACCCTCATCGAAAACAACTTCAAAAAGGGGGATGCTACTTCTGCCAAGTCTAACAGATACTGAGTCGGCCAAGCGCTGCAATCTTTCAGTTCGCACATTCGAGACACTTGGCAAGGTCCCCGCTAATCTTCGCTATCACGACCTTAAGAATGATGGCAAACCAATACGACAAAGCCACGTTCACATGCACACAACCGAACTTCCCGGAATTGATACATAGGTTGCCAAACAGCTCGAAACCGACTTTGTACTCGTTCCTCCACTTTCAGTAGTCTCCAATGACAATCTCGAAGGTCCCGAATCAATCTCACTTGATGATATTGATGCTGAGTTTGCTCGGCTCGAAGATATTCATAATGTGGAATTAAGGATGAGCACAGAGTTTGCCTCGGACTGGGATGTAGATGGGACATGGAATATCAATTCTATGTTGCTGTCGAGCGGTCTTACACCGATGTAGCAGGTGTAGTTAGTAGTCTTGCGTCGTTAAAACATCACGTGATTTTGCCACCTGCCACCTTGGCAGAACATGGTTCTGCCAGGTTCTACCGGCAGAACTACCTTGAAATAGTTCTGCCCACAGTACTAGCAACTGAAGAAGATATCCGGTTCAGTAATTTCACACCAACACCTTAGCTGGCATCGCATATTGAATGGCACAACCACGTACACAAGAAGAATTTGAAACCGTACTTCAGGACATAAAAGCCAGCCGTCTTGCTACCATTCCTCTTATCCCATAACAATGCGTTTCCTCCTCTTCATCATCGCTGTTTTGGCGTCATCGATCTCTGCCATGGGCGCTGACATGGCTCACGCCACTGAGAATGACTGTGCTGTTTGCTATAGCGATTCTGATTGCAAAAATTGCAACGGGTCATGCGTGAGTATCAGTAGTTTGGACTTTGATAGCATGCTAGTGGTGACTCACCTGCATACTAGGACACCTTCGTTGGTACCTGCACCGGCGATGGCACTCACACGTGAGTTGCTTGTAGTTGACCAACCTGCAGGCCCCCTGCGGCCCGCATGAGGAAAACATTCATCTGGGGTTGACGTTCGATTGGAAAATGTTAGTGTGTGGAAGCCTGACGTACGCCTACACATACATCTCTTTCCCTTAGCTTGCCACCGTCATCCTCCTGCAATCGAGAATATGGCTTTGTTTTGTTTCGGATGTCTCGTCAGTTATTGAACCGATGAATAAATTCAGTTATTATATCAAGCTATACAATAATTGCAACAATCTCCGTAAATGTAGAGGGTTTGACCATAGCCAATGCAACGCCTCTTACTACACGTACGCCATAGAAGGGAAAGGTCAAACTCAAGCAGACTAGACGAAACGCTGGTATAAGTAGAGGTATCAAGGCTGTCAGGTGAAGATCAACAGAATCATGTGCAAAGTAATTAGGGCACGTCATACTTCTCATAAACCGCTGCACTCAATATCTATCCGAATGATAATGAAAAGGTGAGTTCAAGTGCAAGAAAGACGACAGTACTAGCGCAGATAGTCTGGCCTCCGAACATCTCGTGCGACTCGCGACTGTTTGAAGATTTTAAATTTTAAAGACCTTCAGTTATAAATTATAATGAGTGTGCAGGAGCTTCGGCTGCAAGAAATCGGACAATACACAATATAGCCAGTGTTTCTAACGTGTGTCCAAAGGCACGACTTACCATGGAGTAAATATTGATGTTGCAATAACAATGTGCACAGGGGCTAAGACCAGTTAAGACGAACCTCTAAGGAAATCATCCATGAGTGAATGTGTGTTCTGATACAAAAAATGGTTGTTATCGGTAGGTTTCGAATCTATGCAGTCCAAGAGAAACATATTTCGATCTTGTTGCATGACACCAGGTTGGGACCTGTTATGTTGAACTTACAAAGAAACTATCTATGAATGAACGTCAAAGTGTGTCCGGATAGAAAAAAACCTTGTCATCGGCAGGTTTCTAACCTGCACAGGCCAAGAGAAACAGATTTTGACTCTGTTGGGGAAACCACCTGCCCAACGCAGTTATGGTAAGAAGTCCTCCATGAATGAATGTCAAAATTCGTTTCCGATAGAAAAATGTAGTTCATCAGGTTTCGATTTTGATTCTGTTGTACGACCAGGCTAAGACTAGTTACAGTCAGCCTCTTAACAAACCATCCATGAGGGAATGTCAAGGTGTGGTCGGATAGCAAAAACCTCATCGTCATCAGGTTTCGAATCTGCACAGTCCAAGAGAAACAGATTTTGATTCTGTTGCAGCAACCACCTGGCTAAGACCAGTTATGAGCTTCTAAAGAAATATGTATGAATGAATGTCAAAGTGTGCTCCGATAGAAAAAAAAGCTGTTTTATCAGGTTTCGAAGCTGCGTAGTCGAAGGGAAACAGATTTTGATTCTGTTTTAGCGGCCACCTGACTAGGAGAAGTTACGATGAGCTTCCAAAGAAACTATTCATGGATGAATGTGAAAGTGTGTTCCGATAGAAAGAAAAAAACTGCAGGTTTCGAACCTGCGTAGTCCAAGAGAAACAGATTTTGATTCTGTTGTGGTAACCATACTGGCCAGACTACTTTGAGTCTTCCACTTGGCTGGCCTTCCTGAATCAAAAACTTATAGGGTCCCTGATTGACACGGCCCGAAAAAGATGACATGGACAATAAAGTTCGAGTCTGAACGTCTGCGAGACAATCAAACTGCCCTGACGAGGGAATAATTCTAATTCACTATCATCAACAAGTTCAACATGAATGACATTACCTACTAAGTATACATGAGGTTTCTAGAAACACAGAAGGAAATCAGCAGATATTGAAAACGAGGACAATGAGACACTGTCACCACATCAGGCCAGACATAGAGAATCGAAGACGGCAGTCTCGTCTTCTCACAAAAGTGGCCACCCAGCAATCCAAGCCATAGCAATTTCAGCGAAACGCAAACTTTGGCCAAAATGGCCGAGCGAATAAGCAATCGAAGACGAGACGATAGAAGAATGC
Organism: Suillus decipiens; assembly: GCA_016695475.1. NCBI lineage: Eukaryota > Fungi > Basidiomycota > Agaricomycetes > Boletales > Suillaceae > Suillus > Suillus decipiens. Next base: position 1,820,834 of record MU172917.1, on the reverse strand, counting down.
GATTCAAGGTCAAAAGCAACAGACACAGGAAGACAACCGATTTGAATGAGGTCCCCGGAGTAATAAAACACTCCTTATGGTAGCGGGAATAAATCTACATGACACATCAGAATGGTTGCGCATGTTCGAAGGCCGATAGAAGCACCTACCTTACTAAGAAGGTTCTAAGAAGCGGAAGTAGAGCACGGTGGTCTAGCTTTCCACACCAAATTGACAATGTTGAGACACAAAAATTCTCTCAATACGAAAGACATCACACTATCAAAGTCCACACGTAATAGCCGTGAGCAAGGACTCAATACCCTCTCATGAGTATTCTGATTCTTGCCTCACCCACCCCTTGCCTGCCTCAGCACCCCCTTCGCAAGCTCTACAAACTCTCCCTCCTTCCCAACCAGCGCACCCTCAACTAGTCCCCACGCATCCTCTTTTCTATGCTCTTCCACCCACCGCACATACTCCGCTTCCTGCCATCCATGTATTATATGCGGTAGCGGTAGTGGGGACCGAACAAGAATATGGTGCAGCACTACGAGCGGAGGCAGGTTCGCGGCGCGCGTTAGATTTGCGAGTGGAGTGGTGTCAGGGAAGAGGAGAGGTCTATGATAAGAGAGTGAGCGCGCATCAGTTAGTATAAGGAATGTAACGAACCGCATGGCTCTAAGCATTTTGTACTCCTCCCCCGCTACTTCAAGACCACGCTTGTTTGAAGGTCCAAGGAATGCACCCAATGCAAATTCGAGTTCCGTCATATCTGTTGTGAGCTGCAGCTTCCCGCCCTCCCCCAACGGTTTCGCGATACTGGCATGCAGCACAAAGATTCGGATGACGTATTTCACGATAGAGAGTACCCTGGGTGTTCTCTTTAGCGCAACAGGTCAACAGCGAATGTCTGAAGGGTATACCAGGACTGTGTCGCGTCGCTCGTAAAATTAGTGAAGATCTGCGTCTTGACGTAGTTGAGTCTATCAGTGAGGTCTTTTATGTACAAGCTTGGGCCTGCCATGCCTGCCATCGGGTCGATGGCCTTCTGCAGGTCAACCCTATGAAGCCTCGAGACGATGGAAGCGAGCTCCCTTCGTATTGCCGTCAGGAGTGGGTCAACGATGCCATCGTAAGTGACGTGCAGTTTCTGTGTAGCGCAGTGACTTCAAGACTTGTACTCTTCATAATTTGGAAAATAAATACCTTTACACCAGGTCTTACAAGCGCAGCAATGTTCTCGGTGTGTTCTTCGGCTACTTTCTCCAGGTTCGTCCAGCAATAATAAAGGCATGTCGCAACCTGACCATTCAAAATTTGTTGTGGAGTTGCCATCGGCCCAAGAAGCGTAACCACTGAGCGATCCAAAGAGATCTAGTTTCAACGCATGAACTCTGCGGTACCTATTCGGAACTGAAAAAACTCACTAGACTATCGGCCCTCATCGTCGCACCATCAAGAACCGCACCAACATTTCTCGCCACCGCAAGCATTAATAAAGGATCAAACTTAGCGGAATCAAGTTCATTCATCACCGCCCGTGCAATTGCGACACCTTCGTTAGCTCCCGGAGGTGTACGAGAGCCACCAGCGAAAGCTTGGGAAACGGCTTCATTCAAGCGGGTTGTTGAACGGGAGAGGTAGAGAGCCTCAAACGTAGAGAGAGAGCGGAGGACGAGAACAGTTTCGGGTCTGAAAAATTATGTATGGTGTTACATTTTATGTGAAGTGGAAGACCTACGATTGCTGGGATTGCGTGTAGACTGTGTCGGTATGTACTGCTATTTTGGCAAAGAATTCGTGGAAAAGACGTAAAAGCTTGGGGTAACCAGAGCTAAGAGTCTGTTGAAGGAAGGTCGATCCTAGTCAAGATACTTCAGTGGTGATGTACATGGCACCCATGACTTGAACAAACCTTTGGCAGCATCACGAGCGTACTTTTCGAGCGAGCGTCCCAGCGAACTCCAGAATGTAGAACTGGGTTTGTTCTCTAGAACCTTCAGATACTTAAAGTCATGGATTCGATGCGTCAATGTGCAAAGTAGGTACCTTCATTACATCCTCAAGGAATGATCTTTGAGTTATCGGATCCTTCTTCAATTTCAGGACCTTCTCGAGGGTATACACCTAACACGACTATCGATAAGTCAACAATATGTAGAACAAACTCCCAAGTTGCGACCTTGATACAGCACGCCGCCATCTCCTCGATAAGAGACTCAAGGCGGGTCCAAAGCGCAGCTGTCCATTGCGGTGCCGTGATGTTCGTTGGTTCTGTTCGCACACGCGATTTATATAAAAGACCTTGAGAGGAGGGCACGTTTTCTTAAAAACAGGAGTAACATTAGAAAAGGAAGAATAATCTTGGTATGACATACCCTTCGAAACAACTTCCTTGGAGATACTTGAGAGGTCGAATGCAGTTCGTATCCGTTCCTCGACAGCGTCACAAAGGTCTCTTGATAGGCCCTGTATGAGTGTCGGGAGCGCACGTAAATTGTACGCTGTTTGTAACGAGGATGCCAACAATGATTGATCCTCAACATTCAAGTTTAAGTTAACGGTTTATGCGGGGATACAGAATAACAAACCAAAGTAGAAAGACCGGTTATGATCATTGATTTCATCTCATGCGTGACCTTATATTGTGCGTCTTCGATAAATGGTATATGTGCTGCTGCCGCCTTCACAGATCGGAGGGGGATCATGGAATCGATTGCTGGGGCAGTCCTATCGTCAGATTCTGGCGAGTCTTTCCCAAGGGTATCTCCGGTCTCTTCAGGTCCATCCAACAAGGCACCTTGATACGAGTGAATAATTAGAAGCTACCTGAAAAGTAATGCAAAAGCAAACCTAGCTCTGCAATTGTCAATGCTGCCTTGGCAATGGTGCGCTCCTTGTCATCTTGGTAATCCGCGGACAGGCCTCCTGAATTGTTAGGATTTTTCTTGCTTTCAGCAGCGCCCGGCTTGTCAAACGCAGCAAGGTCGGCCATCTGAGTCTCGAGACGTCGCGAGAGCACAACGAAACGTGAAATACGTCGCAATGCATCTGAGGCTTGACGGGTACGTTGAAGCCTGATAGCGCTCGTCTCCAAAGTTTGGTATGGAACACGAATTTTCTGGCGAAGTCTGCTTAAGTCACGTTAAGTTACAATGCAACGACAGGACCTAGCTACGTACTTCTCCAAGGAGGCATTGACGTCATCCAAACCACGTCGAACTGATGATAGGGACCCAGAAAGGTTACTAATCCCTGCTGCTTGCTGAAGTAGTTCTTCATGGTGAGCGGTAACCTGCGGTCAATATGTGAACAAGCAGCATCTCAAATGATGATATATTTTCGTACCAGGCATTTGATTTGCTTGCTTACATCCTCAATGCTCAAATCAAGCTTGGATATTGCGACTGATATATCCTCCTTGGCCGATTCTAAAGCTGCGCCCGTACGAGGTTTTGCGTATTGCGTTTGGTGAACTTGTGGATGCGGCTCGCCGGCAAGAATGGCATTGGCATAGTCATTGGCATCAAAGTCAGGGATAGTAAACAATGAATAGTCTAAGGTTGTTTAGAGCTAATTCACAATTTTAGAGGACAGTACTTACCCGTCATCGAGACGACGAGTATACGGAATTTCGAATGTCACGTGGAAGAACGCAAAGTTCAATACAGAAGTCCCTAATCTTCTCCCCACGGCACAGCACGACGACTGGTTATCTCACTGGCTTGTAATTGTGGCTGAACCACTACTATTTGAGTTCTGCCAAAAAAACGGCAGAACGGGCAGAATTATTTTGAGTGTTTTTGCGTGTTCTTAGAAGAGTACAGTAGAAATGCATAATGCATAAAAAATTATAACAAATCAGGACCTAACCTTTTCAAGATACGCACAGCCATTCATTCATAGAAATGAACCTGGTCCATGCATTACTGTTAGTGTATATTTTTTTGCACCCAAGAATGATTTTCTAGTGATTTGTTTTAATTTATTTACGCATTATGACCATTTCAACTGTAGTTCGAGATCATGGCAAAAATGCTATTGCGTAGAGGCTATACCCTCCGACGACAACAGTCCATCGATGATCCGGACTGCCTGCATGCCTTGTGACCCACGGCCAATCACGTCAACTTGAATCTCTTCAATAAATCCTGCAGGTGTAATTCCTTCAACTTTCTCCACCTCATTCCAGTCAATAATACCTCGTTCGAAGATATCTGGGACTTTGACAACACCTTCTTGCAAGCCACGGGGTGATTCTAGAGTCTCGTTTTCAAACCTGCTAAATTCTTCAAGCAGCTCTTCATCTGTCATTGACTCTGGACCTGCAAGAAATTCGTCGTCCGAGCTGCAAGAATCACCAGTGAATGGATGCACCCATGCAAAAGACCTTTGAAGTTCATTTGCTAAGGCTATGCCAAGTCCATGCTCTGGTTGAGTGTGTGTTGAGATTTACAAGCCGAGAACATATGCTTACAGAGCACAAGTAGCGGACTTATTCTGAGTTTCGGAGATTGCCGAAATATTTACCTTGCGCTCCTATTCTCTGCGCTATACTTGTATACATAAAAGCTATCAATCTCGTAGCCTCAACTATAAGAGTGTGCACACTGCATACGGGCATGTTTGCGACGTGCTGGCTTGCCAGCTTCGTGATCCACCTTGTGCGAGAAATTGGCGTAGCTTGCTAAGAGACTCGAAAGTCTGAACTGATAGGTTGCAGCGCTTTGCAGATCGTACCCCACCCAGACCCGCACTATAGTGCTCTATCATTAATGTTAGGGTGTTTACCATCCAACTTAGATAGCTTTCATTGAGTTTCATGCGATATAAAACATGATATATCTGATATTTATCTGACAGCCACAACATTACAGGCGTCCTTGTCATAATAATGCATCAAAGTGCTGGAATTGTAGCACACCAGTGATGCATTCATGCTACAATCCTAGGCCTTCTAATATATGGTGAATCACTAGCAATGCATCATTACTTTGGTGCATCACTTGTGCATCACCCTATGCATCTTTGATGCATCCCACCACCGCATTTTTTAGACTGTGGGAAATTTGCCACTACACCCAAAACATAGCCATTTTTGGTTATCTCCTGGATCTCAACATTTCCCACACTCCTCCCAGCACATTCCTGCCCACCACCATACCATATCCACCTATGTACTGTATAAAAGTATTATTGTATGCTATGTACACATAATAAGTCACAATAGAACGCTTTTTTGCCGTTCTTATCCCAATACAAGCTTCAGAGACTTGTATATATAATACAGGAAAAACATATCAAAAATACATTCGCACTTTTGCTTCTTCGATTATAGAGTATCTCAGAACACTATTTATATGTTCTTGAGTGTATATAAGTCTATTCCACCGCTTGTTTGGCCCTATAAAGGTCCCTGTAGCACCAGATGTATTATGTACCCAAAAAATAACAAATAGCTTCGCATTTTCTCGGTTTTCACTATATAGACTTGCAAATATGATCACCAGCAACATTTAGATGATATATACAATATACCAGGAGATCAGGACCGCTCATCTACAATCAATGAATAGCGAAGTGAAATATGATTTTTACACCAGAAAAACTCTACAAATATCATAGTTGATGCATATATAGGGTAATATTTTTCTTGAAAGTCAGTAAATTACATAGTAGAGTACTGAGAAAACCTTCCTTGAACTTTATTTCATGGGTAGAGGTCGTGTGGAAGGATTGTTGTGTAAATGTAGGTTGTTTGGAGGCCCTACTAGTTTTATGTACACCAGTGTTAGTTTTCGACGTTTTGACTTTTTAGGTTTCCCACAGTCTCATTCTTATCTATATGCTTGCCCTGCTCTCAATTCTAAGTCGATCATCCTGTACCGCTAGGACAATACTTCCTAGTATATTTAGGATGTAATACAATGGTCCGATCATAAATTATCTCCCTGATGACATGTAGAATACCTTATCACTCAGTATATCTAGTATATCCATGATATCAATAATCCGCCCTATTTCTCACTGATCTTAGCCATAGTTGGCCTTTATATACACTATATGCAATATATATGCACATGACAGGTGATTTATATGGTGGTATATGAGTATAATCATTACAATTATGAAAATACATACCTATGCAAGCAGGAGGAAGTATTGGTATATAGAAGAATATCCTACTACTGTTAGCATATTTTTATGACATATATATACTCTGTATACACATATAAATATAGTCCCTGCATTCCTGGAAGGCCAGAGCCCCAGGGAAAAGTTTTCTAGGAGATGAATCATCAGGGGAGGATAGCAATACAGCACCACAGGGATTAGACCTGTGATCCTATACTGCTCATATAATGTATATACTGTTAAAATCTATTGTGACCTATTATGTGTACATAGCATACACTAATACTTTTATACAGTACATAGGTGGATATGGTATGGTGGTGGGCAGGAATGTGCTGGGAGGAGTGTGGGAAATGTTGAGATCCAGGAGATAACCAAAAATGGCTATGTTTTGGGTGTAGTGGCAAATTTCCCACAGTCTAAAAAATGCGGTGGTGGGATGCATCAAAGATGCATAGGGTGATGCACAAGTGATGCACCAAAGTAATGATGCATAGGGTGATGCACAAGTGATGCACCAAAGTAATGATGCATTGCTAGTGATTCACCATATATTAGAAGGCCTAGGATTGTAGCATGAATGCATCACTGGTGTGCTACAATTCCAGCACTTTGATGCATTATAATATGACAGGAACCTGTGGCTAGGAACACTAAAATGAATTGGACGAGATAACAGGACAAAATTGTATATTTGTAAAGTATTGTATCAAGTGGACATGTTAGAGACGTGCTCAGAGGGTTAACGGATCATAAAGGGCTTTGGCCTCAGCTCATATGCTGTGCCCCTTATCCAAGTATTGCCCCTTAATTTTGGATGAAGTCCTAGGGAGAGTTCTGGTGAAGTCCAGGTGTAGTCCAGACAAACTCTAGGGCAGGATAGCTCAATAGAGCTCTGAAGGACTTCTGGATGAGTGCGGGAATGCACTGGAACTATTTCCAGATGATAGGGGATCATGACAAGACTACCTGGATGAAGTCCAGAGTAGAACAGTGAAGGATGTTACAATAGGATGAAGGATAGAATAGGACTGGACCATAGGACCATAGGACCAAGGGTCTGAAGGGCCAAGGATCCGAAGGTACGAGGATCTGAAGGTATGAGGATCTGAGGGTCCAAGGATCCAAAGGTACAAGGATCCAAAGGTACAAGGATCCAAAGGTATGAGTAGTGGAGTGTCAGATGGATGACAGATGGATGGACGGATGGATGGATGGGTAGACAGATGGATGGGTGGATGGATGGACGGATGGGTAAATGGACAGATAGATAGATGGACGGATGGATGGATAGATGGATGGATGGATGGATGGATGGACGGATGGATAGATAGATAGATAGGTGTATGGATGGATGAATGGTATAACTACTATAGAGGAGTAGGTCTGGATGTGAAGTAGAGAGAGTATAGACTACTTCAGACAAGGTCCGAAGTAGAAACTAACAGAGGAAGACTACCACAGGTAGAGTCGGAGGTGGAACGGAAGATGGACTATAATCGGACGAAGTCCGAAAGTGATTATATGACAGATAGTCAAGGCTCCGGACTAGGGAGTACTCCCATAGTCCAGAGCCGGAGACTTACAAGGGCTGGAGCCCAAGTGAGAATGGAAACAGAGTTATATAGACAGCAGGATAATTAAGGATACAAGCAATGATCAGACTGAGGTCTGCAGGAGTAGTACTACGAGTTTATATACTGTAGGTAGCATGCCGGAAGGTAAGTAAGCATAGTCCAACACTATGTCAGGAACATAATAGTGAGTACAGCAAAACATCAGGCTATGAACTCAGAGATGAAACTTGTACAGAATAACTTATTGAGATGGAGGCAGAGATAACTGATAGCTGGAGGCAGAGATGACCAAGAGGCGAAGGCAGGAATGACCGAGAGCCAGTGGTACAGGTATATCCTAAAAGGGGTAATGTGCAGGTGCGTGGGAATGGTTTCGGATATGAACATGGATCGGATATGGACACGGATCGGATATGGATCAGATATGGATCAGATATGGATTGGATGAGTGTCTCGGATTGGATCTGGATCAGATGAGTGTCTCAGATTGGATATGGATTGGACGAGTGTATCGGATTGGATATGTGAACTGGATTGAGTGGAGATTGGATAGATGTGGATTTGAGCAGGATGTTATAGTGCAAGTTGAGTGTAGAATCCAGTATATGACAGGACAGATGATGATAAGCGGGAGACTTGAGTCTGTCCTAAAGTAGTGTGAACCAACAGAATATAAGGGGAAGAATCACATGTTGTTTGATACATAAGCATTAAGTAAGTGTCCAGCTTACACCCTCCCATGTTTTCAAGAATTTTGTATCAAGTTAGATTGAGCCGAGCCATCTTCTTCAGTCCTCATGTCTTCTTCAGTCCTTGTGTCTTCTTCAGTCCTTGTGTCTTCTTCAGTCCTTGTGTCTTCTTCAGTCCTCATGTCTTCGATGTACTGTTGCAGTACATAAGTGTGTTGCAACTCTTTTCCTGGTACCCAGACATCTGCTTCAGGCCTGTAACCCTGCCAGCAGATGAGATATTGGTGCCCACTGTGGCAGTCAAACTCACTATAGGATTGCATGACCCCATTTTCATATAGGTATCAAGCTGAGAGTACTCCTGTATCTGTCATATACTGGATTCTACACTCAACTTGCACTATAACATCCTGCTCATATCCACATCCATCCAATCCCCACTCAATCCAGTTCACATATCCGATCTGAGACACTCATCCGATCCAGATCCAATCCGAGACATTCATCCGATCCATATCTGATCTGAGACACTTGTCCGATCCATATCTGATCCGAGACACTTGTCCGATCCATATCCGATCCAAGACACTTGTCTGATCCATGTTCATATCCGAAACCATTCCTGTGCACCAGCACATTACCCCTTTTAGGATATACCTGTGCCACCGGCTCTCGGTTATCCCTGCCTTCGCCTCTTGGTCATCTCTGCCTCCGGCTATCGGTTATCTCTGCCTCCGTCTCAATAAGTTATTCTGTACAAGATTTATCTCCGAGTTCATAGCCTGATGTTTTGCTGTACTTACTATTATGTTTCTGACATAGCCTTGGACTATGCTTACTTACCTTCCGGCATGCTACCTACAGTATATAAACTCGTAGTACTACTCCTGCAGACCTCAGTCTGATCATTGCTTGTATCCTTAATTATCCTGCTGTCTATATAACTCTGTTTCCATTCTCACTTGGGCTCCAGCCCTTGTAAGTCTCTGGCTCTGGACTATGGGAGTACTCCCTAGTCTGGAGCCTTGACTCTCTGTCATATAATCACTTTCGGACTTCGTCCGATTGTAGTCCGTCTTCCATTCCACCTTCGACTCTACCTGCGGTAGTCTTCCTCTGTTAGTTTCTACTTTGGACCTTGTCCGAAGTAGTCTATACTCTCTCTGCTTCACATCCGGGCCTACTCCTCTATAGTAGTTATACCATTTCATCCATCCGTACACCTGTCCATCTATCCGTCCATCCATCCATCTATCTATCTGTCCGTTTACCCATCCGTCCATCCATCCATCTGTCCATCTGTCTATCCATCTGTCCATCCATCTGTTATCCATCCAACACTCCACTACTCCTACTTCCGGATCCTTGGACCTTTGGATCCTTGTACCTTTGGATCCTCATACCTTTGGATCCTTGTACCTTTGGATCCTTGTACCTTTGGATCCTTGGACCTTCAGCTCCATTCCGAGCTCTGGCAGCCTCATTCCTGCTTAGCAGCCACCCTATGGCAACTTTCCTGCTGTAAAGACTACAATCTAGCTAGTATGATAGCGAACTACCACCTATGCTAGTATATGTCGAAGTCTACCTAGCTGCTATACTTGCGAGGCAAGAATGTTCAACCTGAGAGGTTGCTGATGAATATACTTCATCAAATGCTGATATGAAATGCATGATACCCCTATAAAGTGATGCCGATGATAGTGGTAGCATTGCCACTGATATCCCTATGGATTCTGTGGATGCTGACATTAAGTGTCCTGTGAAAGATAGATACCGATGATGCCAGTGATATCGATGATACCATGAGGAGCACTAATGATGAGCACTACAATAGCATGTACTGATAACTGTGATAGCGCTGTATGCCGAGGGACAGCGAAGAGCGACAGCATGATGACAGTGATACTGATGATACTGATGGATACCAATGGATATCAATGCTTAGCAAAGATAGCGGTGAGGGTAGCATCGAGAGCGAAGACCATCAAAGGATTCTTAGAGATATTTAGATTTCAAAGGAGATGTATTTCTGTATAGCAATAGCAGTAGCAGTACAGGAATCCCATCAAATGAGTGATATGATATAAGAAAATGATTGTAAGTGACTTCTCCTACCGCTGTACAGTAGAAGGGGAGTGTCAAATGGAGGAGAAGTCAGTAGTCTTTTATCATACATCATAAGTACACAGAATTGATAGGCAAGAATAGTAGCAAGTATGCGAGACTTAGCCATAGCAATATGTAATAGTGCTGTATGTGCTGCAGCACGCATTCTACATGTAATAAGGCTTGCTGTGGGATTAGCAGCAGTAGATGGGAATGTACTACACACCAAATGGAACTAGTTGGCATGGCATGGGCATTTGATGGGCATTGGCTCATGGAATGTGTCTCAGTACTGTGGTACAGTAGTCCAGCATGAGTGTGGTAACCTTGGTAACTGTATATATCAATAGCATTAGGGTTAGGGGTAGTCACACTACGTGGTATAGGGGCTAGACAATAATGGAAATGGACTCATGCAAGGCTAGTGCCAGCTAGACTGTCATACTGTGCTGCACACAGCTCTGGCAACTTGCCAAGACCCATTTGGCAACCGAAAGGCTCAACAATTCCATTCCATCCTATATCCACCTAGCCATGCCAGTATGTAAATTTCCTTGCCTTATGTTTTGTAACATGTAGTACACCCTTATTACATGTCTACTGTGTCATGAATTCCTCATACAAACCATTATTCTTTCCTTAATTTCCCTAAAGTGTCTAAATCCAGTGCTAAGACAAACCCTAACCTCACTGAAATTCCTACATCCACTTCCATAGTCGAACTCCCTGATGAAGATGAAGAGGTCTTTTATGATGCTATCAGATAAGATAAGATAGTATCATGTGACCTTAGAATTCTCTAGAATATGATGTCATTATGATGTCATCAACAATGTCACAACATCACCTTGTATGATTCTCATTTCTATTTTCTGATTGGCTAGTAGTTTAGAACTTAGTTTGTATCTCAGTTTCAATATGCCTATATAGTTAGCTAGTTCTGCCATAGTAGTTCTTTAGTTCAAACCTCTTGTATCTACCTAGAGTAGCAACCAGACGTCACTGCTCAATCCTATTCTCTTCTCATTGTGATAACCTTTGTTTGAGTCCTAGTCTCTGCCCTTGTCTTAAGTGATTAAAGGGGTTGTGACATACTGCATGGTTTTCCTATCCCTTCCATCTCTGTCACTATTACTTAGGTATATAAATTCTTACCTACCAAGACTCATACTTTACTACCCTTCTACTGTACACTCAGTAGGAGAAGTCACTATTACCTTTAGGTATAGTTTTCAATCCTTATACAAAATAACAATCTTTATCAAAAATCATAATAAATCCTTATCCCACTGCATGCAATACTTTCACCATACCACTCTACTGCTGCTTAGTAATATTTTTCCATGCTGTGTGCACCTTCAGCTCACATCACACTACCTTTGGAAACCATCGCAGCATCTTCAGCAACTTTACTGCTATCATCAGCCCCTATCATGCTATTTTAGGCAACTCAGACTATATCCAACTAGCATCCCCCTCAGGTTGAACGTTCTTGCACAACAAGTGTAGCAGTTAGGCAAGCTTTCGATATATACTAGCTTAGGTGGTAGTCTGCTATCAGCTTAGCTAGATTGTAGTCTTTACACCATGACCACAAGCCCTCTTGTTCAGAATTCTCTCCACTTCCCATTCCTCAGTCCTGTTTTGCATAATGATTGGACCCAGATGTTGCAGCTCCTGTGAGGGATAGAGAGCTGCATTGTTGGGGACATGTCATTTGAGTTTGGAGACATGAAATGTGGGGTGAGTGCTAGTATGATTTGGTAAGTCTAGAGTGTAAGTAAATGACTCAGGGTTCGCTAAAACAATTGTGTAGGGCCCATCAAAGTGGGGCATGAATTTTGCAACACATTTATTGTCTCCATTGAGGTAGTCCTGACATTGGTGTGCTGTTGAGAGGTATACTGATTCTCCAACATTGAATGTTGGTTCTTGTCCTCTGTGTATGTTTGCAGTGTGTGCTTGTGTTATCTTTGATGCCAGTAGGGCATTGTGTGTGTCAGCAACATTGGTCTTCAGTGATACTACTGCATCAAGTGTGTTTGTCACATCATCAGGGAAACTTTCCCAGGTGGAGTGGATGTCTTCGCATGTTAGGGGCAGCAGCAGGTGTGGTGATCTTCCTGTTACAATCATTGTGACCTATACCTTTACAGTTGTATTCTTACATGATCAGATGATCGCCTTACTTCTCCCACAGTCACTTGACTGTAC